>JAINDJ010000040.1:0-87785 GCA_019845555.1 Aristolochia fimbriata
GAATATAAAAGAAAAAAATAAATATTGAATGTTGTTGAGAGTTTAATTTAAAAAAAAAAATAAAAACAGAAGACACAATTAGGAAAATTATATGAAAAAATCAAATTGAAGACTATAGTAAGGAATTTGAAGTAAAAGCATTGCTGGAAGCAAAAGTAAGAAAATTTTAAAAAAAAAAAAGGTGGTTGAAGGCTATAGTAATTTGAAGAAATTCATCAGAGTAAAACTCATGGCTGAAGTCTATGGTTAAAAGAATTTTAAAAAACTTTGGTTGAAGGCTATAGTAATGGAATTTTTATAGAGTCAAAGAAAAAAGGATAGAGTAAAAGAATTTGAAGGAATATAATAGTTGAAGGCTTTAGTAAGGGACTTTGATAAAAAAATTATGACTAATGGCTATAGTAAGAGAATTTTAAGATATTCGTATAAAAGGCTAGAGTTAGGGAATTTGAAGAAAACTCATGATTGAAGGCTATAGTAGGAGAATTTTTTTGAAAAATAATCGTTTAAGGATTTTGTAAGAGAATTTAAAGAAAATAATTCCTTTGAAATTTTAGGAAAACTCATGGTTAATTGCTATTGCAATAGAATATAAAAAAAATAAATATTGAATGTTGTTGAGAGATAATTTTAAAAAATAGAACAGAAGATATAATTAGGAAATTATATGAAAACCCAAATTGAAGACTATAGTAAGGGGAATTTGAAGTAAAAGCATTGGAAGCAAAAGTAAGAAAATTTGAAAAAAGGTGGTTGAAGGCTATAGTAATTTGAAGAAATTCATCGTAGTAAAAACTCATGGCTGAAGTCTATGGTTAAAGAATTTTAAAAAACTTTGGTTGAAGGCTATAGTAATGGAATTTTTATAGAGTCAAGGAAAAAGGATAGAGTAAAAGAATTTGAAGGAATATAATAGTTGAAGGCTTTAGTAAGGGACTTTTGATAAAAAATTATGACTAATGGCTATAGTAAGAGAATTTTTTTAGATATTCGTGGCAAAAAAGGCTAGAGTTAGGGAATTTGAAGAAAACTCATGATTGAAAGCTATAGTAAGAGAATTTTTGAAAAATAATCGTTTAAGGATTTTGTAAGAGAATTTAAAAGAAAATAATTCCTTGGAAATTTTAGGAAAACTCATGGTTAATTGCTATTGTAATAATAGAATATAAAAAAAATAAATATTGAATGTTGTTGAGAGATAATTTTAAAAAAAATAGAACAGAAGATATAAATGGGAAATTATATGAAAACCCAAATTGAAGACTATAGTAAGGGAATTTGAAGTAAAAGCATTGTTGGAAGCAAAAGTAAGAAAATTTGAAAAAAAAGGTGGTTGAAGGCTATAGTAATTTGAAGAAATTCATCCGAGTAAAAACTCATGGCTGAAGTCTATGGTTAAAGAATTTTAAAAAACTTTGGTTGAAGGCTATAGTAATGGAATTTTTATAGAGTCAAGGAAAAAAAGGATAGAGTAAGAGAATTTGAAGGAATATAATAGTTGAAGGCTTTAGTAAGGGACTTTTGATGAAAAAACCATGACTAATGGCTATAGTAAGAGAATTTTAAGATATTCGTGGCAAAAGGCTAGAGTTAGGGGAATTTGAAGAAAACTCATGATTGAAGGCTATAGTAAGAGAATTTTTTTAAAAATAATCGTTTAAGGCTTTTGTAAGAGAATTTAAAGAAAATAATTCCTTTGGAAATTTTAGGAAAACTCATGGTTAATTGCTATTGTAAAAGAATATAAAAAAAAATAAATATTGAATGTTGTTGAGAGATAATTTTAAAAAAATAGAACAGAAGATATAATTAGGAAATTATATGAAAAAATCCAAATTGAAGACTATAGTAAGGGAATTTGAAGTAAAAAAGCATTGTTGGAAGCAAAAGTAAGAGAATTTGAAAAAAAAAGGTGGTTCAAGGCTATAATAATTTGAAGAAATTCATCGAAGTAAAACTCATGGCTGAAGTCTATGGTTAAAGAATTTTAAAAAAAAACTTTGGTTGAAGGCTATAGTAATGGAATTTTTATAGAGTCAAGGAAAAAAGGATAGAGTAAGAGAATTTGAAGGAATATAATAGTTGAAGGCTTTAGTAAGGGACTTTTTGATAAAAAATTATGACCAATGGCTATAGTAAGAGAATTTTTAAGATATTCGTGGCAAAAGGCTAGAGTTAGGGAATTTGAAGAAAACTCATGATTGAAGGCTATAGTAAGAGAATTTTGAAAAATAATCGTTTAAGGCTTTTGTAAGAGAATTTAAAGAAAATAATTCCTTGGAAATTTTAGGAAAACTCATGGTTAATTGCTATTGTAATAGAATATAAAAAAAATAAATATTGAATGTTGTTGAGAGATAATTTTAAAAAAATAGAACAGAAGATATAGTTAGGAAATTATATGAAAATCCAAATTGAAGACTATAGTAAGGGAATTTGAAGTAAAAGCATTGTTGGAAGCAAAAGTAAGAGAATTTAAAAAAAAAAGGTGGTTGAAGGCTATAATAATTTGAAGAAATTCATCAGAGTAAAACTCATGGCTGAAGTCTATGGTTAAAGAATTTTAAAAAAAAAACTTTGGTAGAAGGCTATAGTAATGGAATTTTTTATAGTCAAGGAAAAAGGATAGAGTAAGAGAATTTGAAGGAATATAATAGTTGAAGGTTTTAGTAAGGGACTTTGATAAAAATTATGACTAATGGCTATAGTAAGAGAATTTTAAGATATTCGCGGGCAAAAAAGGCTAGAGTTAGGGAATTTTAAGAAAAACCATGATTGAAGGCTATAGTAAGAGAATTTTGAAAAATAATCGCTTAAGGCTTTTGTAAGAGAATTTAAAGAAAATAATTCCTTGGAAATTTTAGGAAAACTCATGGTTAATTGCTATTGTAATAGAATATAAAGAAAATAAATATTAAAATTTTGTTGAGAGATAATTTAAAAAAAAAAATAGAACAGAAGATATAATTAGGAAATTATATGAAAATCCAAATTGAAGACTATAGTAAGGGAATTTGAAGTAAAAGCATTGTTGGAAGCAAAAAGTAAGAGAATTTGAAAAAAAGGTGGTTCAAGGCTATAATAATTTGAAGAAATTCATCGTAGTAAAAACTCATGGCTGAAGTCTATGGTTAAAGAATTTTAAAAAACTTTGGTTGAAGGCTATAGTAATGGAATTTTTATAGTGTCAAAGGAAAAAGGATAGAGTAAGAGAATTTGAAGGAATATAATAGTTGAAGGTTTTTAGTAAGGGACTTTTGATAAAAATTATGACTAATAGATATAGTAAGAGAATTTTAAGATATTCAAGGGAAAAAGGCTAGAGTTAGGGAATTTGAAGAAAAACTCATGATTGAAGGCCATAGTAAGAGAATTTAAAAAAATAATCGCTTAAGGATTTTGTAAGAGAATTTAAAGAAAATAATTCCTTGGAAATTTAAGGAAAACTCATGGTTAATTGCTATTGTAATAGAATATAAAGAAAATAAATATTGAATGTTGTTGAGAGTTTATTTAAAAAAAAAAAAAAATAGAACAGAAGATATAATTAGGAAATTATATGAAAAAATCCAAATTGAAGACTATAGTAAGGGAATTTGAAGTAAAAAAGCATTGCTGGAAGCAAAAAGTAAGAAAATTTGAAAAAAAAAAGGTGGTTGAAGGCTATAGTAATTTGAAGAAATTCATCGTAGTAAAACTCATGGCTGAAGTCTATGGTTAAAGAATTTTAAAAAACTTTTATTGAAGGCTATAGTAATGGAATTTTTATAGAGTCAAGGAAAAAGGATAGAGTAAAAGAATTTGAAGGAATATAATAGTTGAAGGCTTTAGTAAGGGACTTTTGATAAAAAAATTATGACTAATGGCTATAGTAAGAGAATTTTAAGATATTCGTGGCAAAAAGGCTAGAGTTAGGGAATTTGAAGAAAACTCATGATTGAAGGCTATAGTAAGAGATTTTTTGAAAAATAATCTTTAAGGATTTTGTAAGAGAATTTAAAGAAAATAATTCCCTTGGAAATTTTAGGAAAACTCATGGTTAATTGCTATTGTAATAGAATATAAAAAAAAATAAATATTGAATGTTGTTGAGAGATAATTTTTAAAAAAATAGAAGAGAGAAGATATAATTAGGAAATTATATGAAAAACCCAAATTGAAGACTATAGTAAGGGAATTTGAAGTAAAAGCATTGTTGGAAGCAATAGTAAGAGAATTTGAAGAAAAAGGTGGTTCAAGGCTATAGTAATTTGAAGAAATTCATCATAGTAAAACTCATGGCTGAAGTCTATGGTAAAAGAATTTTAAAAAAACTTTGGTTCAAGGCTATAATAATGGAATTTTTATAGAGTCAAGGAAAAAGGATAGAGTAAGAGAATTTGAAGGAATATAATAGTTGAAGGCTTATAGTAAGGGACTTTTGATAAAAAATTATGACTAATGGCTATAGTAAGAGAATTTTAAGATATTCGTGGGCAAAAAGGCTAGAGTTAGGGAATTTGAAGAAAACTCATGATTGAAGGCTATAGTAAGAGAATTTTAAAAAAATAATCGTTTAAGGCTTTTGTAAGAGAATTTAAAGAAAATAATTCCTTGGAAATTTTAGGAAAACTCATGGTTAATTGCTATTGTAATAGAATAAAAAAGAAAATAAATATTGAATGTTGTTGAGAGATAATTTAAAAAAAAAAAATAGAACAGAAGATATAATTAGGAAATTATATGAAAAATCCAAATTGAAGACTATAGTAAGGGAATTTGAAGTAAAAAGCATTGTTGGAAGAATAGTAAGAAAATTTGAAAAAAAAGGTGGTTCAAGGCTATAATAATTTGAAGAAATTCAAAAAAAGTAAAACTCATGGCTGAAGTCTATGGTTAAAGAATTTTAAAAAACTTTGGTTGAAGGCTATAGTAATGGAATTTTTATAGAGTCAAGGAAAAAGGATAGAGTAAAAAGAATTTGAAGGAATATAATAGTTGAAGGCTTTAGTAAGGGACTTTTGATAAAAATTATGACTAATGGCTATAGTAAGAGAATTTTAAGATATTCGTGGGTAAAAAGGCTAGAGTTAGGGAATTTGAAGAAACTCATGATTGAAGGCTATAGTAAGAGAATTTTTTAAAAAATAATCGTTTAAGGCTTTTGTAAGAGAATTTAAAGAAAATAATTCCTTGGAAATTTTAGGAAAACTCATGGTTAATTGCTATTGTAATAGAATATAAAAGAAAATAAATATTGAATGTTGTTGAGAGATAATTTTAAAAAAAAAAATAGAACAGAAGATATAGTTAGGAAATTATATGAAAAATCCAAATTGAAGACTATAGTAAGGGAATTTGAAGTAAAAAGCATTGTTGGAAGCAAAAGTAAGAAAATTTGAAAAAAAAAGGTGGTTTGAAGGCTATAGTAATTTGAAGAAATTCATCAGAGTAAAACTCATGGCTGAAGTCTATGGTTAAAGAATTTTAAAAAACTTTGGTAGAAGGCTATAGTAATGGAATTTTTATAGAGTCAAGGAAAAAGGATAGAGTAAGAGAATTTGAAGGAATATAATAGTTGAAGGCTTTAGTAAGGGACTTTTGATAAAAATTATGACTAATGGCTATAGTAAGAGAATTTTAAGATATTCGTGGCAAAAAAGGCTAGAGTTAGGGAATTTGAAGAAAACTCATGATTGAAGGCTATAGTAAGAGAACTTTTTTAAAAAATAATCGTTTAAGGCTTTTGTAAGAGAATTTAAAGAAAATAATTCCTTGGAAATTTTAGGAAAACTCATGGTTAATTGCTATTGTAATAGAATATAAAGAAAATAAATATTGAATGTTGTTGAGAGATAATTTTAAAAAAATAGAACAGAAGATATAATTAGGAAATTATATGAAAAATCCAAATTGAAGACTATAGTAAGGGAATTTGAAGTAAAAGCATTGTTGGAAGCAATAGTAAGAGAATTTGAAGAAAAAGGTGGTTCAAGGCTATAGTAATTTGAAGAAATTCATCGTAGTAAAACTCATGGCTGAAGTCTATGGTTAAAGAATTTTAAAAAAACTTTGGTTGATGGCTATAGAAATGGAATTTTATAGTGTCAAGGAAAAGGATAGAGTAAGAGAATTTGAAGGAATATAATAGTTGAAGGCTTTAGTAAGGGACTTTTGATAAAAATTATGACTAATAGATATAGTAAGAGAATTTTAAGATATTCGTGGCAAAAGGCTAGAGTTAGGGAATTTGAAGAAAACTCATGATTGAAGGCCATAGTAAGAGAATTTTTTGAAAAATAATCGTTTAAGGATTTTGTAAGAGAATTTAAAGAAAATAATTCCTTGGAAATTTAAGGAAAACTCATGGTTAATTGCTATTGTAATAGAATATAAAGAAAATAAATATTGAATGTTGTTGAGAGATAATTTTAAAAAAAATAGAACAGAAGATATAGTTAGGAAATTATATGAAAAATCCAAATTGAAGACTATAGTAAGGGAATTTGAAGTAAAAGCATTGTTGGAAGCAAAAGTAAGAAAAATTTGAAAAAAAAGGTGGTTGAAGGCTATAGTAATTTGAAGAAATTCATCAGTAAAACTCATGGCTGAAGTCTATGGTTAAAGAATTTTAAAACTTTGGTTGAAGGCTATAGTAATGGAATTTTTATAGAGTCAAGGAAAAAGGATAGAGTAAGAGAATTTGAAGGAATATAATAGTTGAAGGCTTTAGTAAGGACTTTTGAAAAAAATTATGACTAATGGCTATAGTAAGAGAATTTAAAGATTTTCGTGGCAAAAGGCTAGAGTTAGGGAATTTGAAGAAAACTCATGATTGAAGGTTATAGTAAGAGAATTTTTTAAAAAATAATCGTTTAAGGCTTTTGTAAGAGAATTTAAAGAAAATAATTCCTTGGAAATTTTAGGAAAACTCGTGGTTAATTGCTATTGTAATAGAATATAAAAAAAATAAATATTGAATGTTGTTGAGAGATAATTTTAAAAAAAATAGAACAGAAGATATAATTAGGAAATTATATGAAAAATCCAAATTGAAGACTATAGTAAGGGAATTTGAAGTAAAAAAAGCATTGTTGGAAGCAAAAGTAAGAAAATTTGAAAAAAAAAGGTGGTTGAAGGCTATAGTAATTTGAAGAAATTCATCAGAGTAAAACTCATGGCTGAAGTCTATGGTTAAAGAATTTTAAAAAAAACTTTGGTTGAAGGCTATAGTAATGGAATTTTTATAGTGTCAAGGAAAAAAAAGGATAGAGTAAGAGAATTTGAAGGAATATAATAGTTGGCTATTTTAGTAAGGGACTTTTGATAAAAATTATGACTAATGGCTATAGTAAGAGAATTTTAAGATATTCGTGGCAAAAGGCTAGAGTTAGGGAATTTGAAGAAAACTCATGATTGAAGGCTATAGTAAGAGAATTTTGAAAAAAAATAATCGTTTAAGGCTTTTTGAAAGAGAATTTAAAGAAAATAATTCCTTGGAAATTTTAGGAAAACTCATGGTTAATTGCTATTGTAATAGAATATAAAAAAAATAAATATTGAATGTTGTTGAGAGTTTAATTTAAAAAAAAAATAGAACAGAAGATATAATTAGGAAATTATATGGAAAATCCAAATTGAAGACTATAGTAAGGGAATTTGAAGTAAAAGCATTGCTGGAAGCAAAAGTAAGAAAATTTGAAAAAAAAAGGTGGTTGAAGGCTATAGTAATTTGAAGAAATTCATCAGAGTAAAACTCATGGCTGAAGTCTATGGTTAAAGAATTTTAAAAAAACTTTGGTTGAAGGCTATAGTAATAGAATTTTTATAGAGTCAAGGAAAAAGGATAGAGTAAAAGAATTTGAAGGAATATAATAGTTGAAGGCTTTAGTAAGGGACTTTGATAAAAAAATTATGACTAATGGCTATAGTAAGAGAATTTTAAGATATTCGTGGCAAAAGGCTAGAGTTAGGAATTTGAAGAAAAACTCATGATTTATAGTAAGAGAATTTTTTAAAAAAATAATCGCTTAAGGATTTTGTAAGAGAATTTAAAGAAAATAATTCCTTGGAAATTTTAGGGAAAACTCATGGTTAATTGCTATTGTAATAGAATATAAAAAAAATAAATATTGAATGTTGTTGAGAGATAATTTTAAAAAAAAAATAGAACAGAAGATATAGTTAGGAAATTATATGAAAAAATCCAAATTGAAGACTATAGTAAGGGAATTTGAAGTAAAAGCATTGCTTTGGAAGAAAAAGTAAGAAAATTTGAAAAAAAAAAGGTGGTTGAAGGCTATAGTAATTTGAAGAAATTCATCGTAGTAAAACTCATGGCTGAAGTCTATGGTTAAAGAATTCAAAAAAAAACTTTGGTTGAAGGCTATAGTAATGGAATTTTTATAGAGTCAAGGAAAAGGATAGAGTAAAAGAATTTGAAGGAATATAATAGTTGAAGGCTTTAGTAAGGGACTTTTGATAAAAAAAATTATGACTAATGGCTATAGTAAGAGAATTTTAAGATATTCGTGGCAAAAAGGCTAGAGTTAGGGGAATTTGAAGAAAACTCATGATTGAAGGCTATAGTAAGAGAATTTTAAAAAAATAATCGCTTAAGGCTTTTGTAAGAGAATTTAAAGAAAATAATTCCTTGGAAATTTTAGGAAAACTCATGGTTAATTGCTATTGTAATAGAATATAAAAAAAAATAAATATTGAATGTTGTTGAGAGATAATTTGAAAAAAAAAAGAACAGAAGATATAATTAGGAAATTATATAAAAAAATCCAAATTGAAGACTATAGTAAGGGAATTTGAAGTAAAAGCATTGTTGGAAGCAAAATAGTAAGAAAATTTGAAGAAAAGGTGGTTGAAGGCTATAGTAATTTGAAGAAATCATAGTAGTAAAACCCATGGTTGAAGTCTATGGTTAAAGAATTTTAAAAAACTTTGGGTGAAGGCTATAGAAATGGAATTTTATAGAATCAAGGAAAAAGGATAGAGTAAGAGAATTTGAAGGAATATAATAGTTGAAGGTTTTAGTAAGGGACTTTGATAAAAAATTATGACTAATGGATATAGTAAGAGAATTTTAAGATATTCGTGGCAAAAGGCTAGAGTTAGGGAATTTGAAGAAAAACTCATGATTGAAGGTTATAGTAAGAGAATTTTTTTGAAAAATAATCGTTTAAGGATTTTGTAAGAGAATTTAAAGAAAATAATTCCTTGGAAATTTTAGGAAAAACTCATGGTTAATTGCTATTGTAATAGAATATAAAAAAAATAAATATTGAATGTTGTTGAGAGTTTATTTAAAAAAAAAAATAGAACAGAAGATATAGTTAGGAAAATTATATGAAAAACCAAATTGAAGACTATAGTAAGGGAATTTGAAGTAAAAGCATTGCTGGAAGCAAAAAAGTAAGAAAATTTGAAAAAAAAAGGTGGTTGAAGGCTATAGTAATTTGAAGAAATTCATCGTAGTAAAACCTCATGGCTGAAGTCTATGGTTAAAGAATTTAAAAAAACTTTGGTTGAAGGCTATAGTAATGGAATTTTTATAGTGTCAAGGAAAAAGGATAGAGTAAGAGAATTTGAAGGAATATAATAGTTGAAGGTTTTAGTAAGGGACTTTTGATAAAAAATTATGACTAATGGCTATAGTAAGAGAATTTTAAGATATTCGGGCAAAAGGCTAGAGTTAGGGAATTTGAAGAAAACTCATGATTGAAGGCTATAGTAAGAGAATTTTGAAAAATAATCGCTTAAGGATTTTGTAAGAGAATTTAAAGAAAATAATTCCTTTGAAATTTTAGGAAAACTCATGGTTAATTGCTATTGTAATAGAATATAAAAAAAATAAATATTGAATGTTGTTGAGAGTTTATTTAAAAAAATAGAACAGAAGACATAGTTAGAAATTATATGAAAATCCAAATTGAAGACTATAGTAAGGGAATTTGAAGTAAAAGCATTGCTGGAAGCAAAAGTAAGAAAATTTGAAAAAAGGTGGTTGAAGGCTATAGTAATTTGAAGAAATTCATCGTGAGTAAAACTCATGGCTGAAGTCTATGGTTAAAGAATTTAAAAAAAACTTTGGTTGAAGGCTATAGTAATGGAATTTTTATAGAGTCAAGGAAAAAAAGGATAGAGTAAAAGAATTTGAAGGAATATAATAGTTGAATCCTTTAGTAAGGGACTTTTGATAAAAATTATGACTAATGGCTATAGTAAGAGAATTTTAAGATATCTCGTGGCAAAAGGCTAGAGTTAGGAATTTGAAGAAAACTCATGATTGAAGGCTATAGTAAGAATTTTTAAAAAAAATAATCATTTAAGGATTTTGTAAGAGAATTTAAAGAAAATAATTCCTTGGAAATTTTAGGAAAACTCATGGTTAATTGCTATTGTAATAGAATATAAAAAAAAATAAATATTGAATGTTGTTGAGAGATAATTTTAAAAAAAATAGAACAGAAGATATAATTAGGAAATTATATGAAAAAATCCAAATTGAAGACTATAGTAAGGGAATTTGAAGTAAAAAAAAGCATTGTTGGAAGCAAAAGTAAGAAAATTTCCAAGAAAAAAAGGTGGTTGGAAGGCTATAGTAACCCCAAGAAATTCATCGAGTAAAACTCATGGCTGAAGTCTATGGTTAAAGAATTTTAAAAAAACTTTGGTTGAAGGCTATAGTAATGAATTTTTATAGAGTCAAGGAAAAAGGATAGAGTAAGAGAATTTGAAGGAATATAATAGTTGAAGGTTTTAGTAAGGGACTTTGATAAAAAATTATGACTAATGGCTATAGTAAGAGAATTTTAAGATATTGTATGTGCAAAAAAGGCTAGAGGGGGAATTTGAAGAAAACTCATGATTGAAGGCTATAGTAAGAGAATTTTTAAAAAATAATCGTTTAAGGCTTTTTGTAAGAGAATTTAAAAGAAAATAATTCCTTTGGAAATTTTAGGAAAACTCATGGTTAATTGCTATTGTAATAGAATATAAAAAAAAATAAATATTGAATGTTGTTGAGAGATAATTTAAAAAAAAAATAGAACAGAAGATATAAGTTAGAAATTATATGAAAACCAAATTGAAGACTATAGTAAGGGAATTTGAAGTAAAAGAATTGCTGGAAGTAAAAGTAAGAAAATTTGAAAAAAAAGGTGGTTGAAGGCTATAGTAATTTGAAGAAATTCAATAGTAGTAAAACTCATGGCTGAAGTCTATGGTTAAGAATTTTAAAAAACTTTGGTTGAAGGCTATAGTAATGGAATTTTATAGAGTCAAGGAAAAAGGATAGAGTAAAAGAATTTGAAGGAATATAATAGTTGAAGGCTTTAGTAAGGGACTTTGATAAAAAATTATGACTAATGGCTATAGTAAGAGAATTTTAAGATATTCGTGGCAAAAAAGGCTAGAGTTAGGAATTTGAAGAAAACTCATGATTGAAGGCTATAGTAAGAGAATTTTTTGAAAAAAAATCGTTTTTAAGGATTTTGTAAGAGAATTTAAAGAAAATAATTCCTTGGAAATTTTAGGAAAACCTCATGGTTAATTGCTATTGTAATAGAATATAAAAAAAATAAATATTGAATGTTGTTGAGAGATAATTTTAAAAAAAAATAGAACAGAAGATATAATTAGGAAATTATATGAAAAAATCCAAATTGAAGACTATAGTAAGGGAATTTGAAGTAAAAGCATTGTTGGAAGCAAAAGTAAGAAAAATTTGAAAAAAAGGTGGTTGAAGGCTATAGTAATTTGAAGAAATTCATCGTAGTAAAACTCATATTGAAGTCTATGGTTAAAGAATTTTAAAAAAAACTTTGGTTGAATGGGGATTATAGTAATGGAATTTTTATAGAGTCAAGGAAAAAGGATAGAGTAAGAGAATTTGAAGGAATATAATAGTTGAAGGCTTTTAGTAAGGGACTTTGATAAAAATTATGACTAATGGCTATAGTAAGAGAATTTTAAGATATTCGTGGCAAAAGGCTAGAGTTAGGGAATTTGAAGAAAACCCATGATTGAAGGCTATAGTAAGAGAATTTTAAAAAAAAATAATCGTTTAAGGATTTTGTAAGAGAATTTAAAGAAAATAATTCCTTGGAAATTTTAGGAAAACTCATGGTTAATTGCTATTGTAATAGAATATAAAAAAAATAAATATTGAATGTTGTTGAGAGATAATCAAAAAAAATAGAACAGAAGATATAATTAGGAAATTATATGAAAAATCCAAATTGAAGACTATAGTAAGGGGAATTTGAAGTAAAAGCATTGTTGGAAGAAATAGTAAGAAAATTTGAAAAAAAGGTGGTTCAAGGCTATAATAATTTCAAGAAATTCATCAGAGTAAAAACCATGGCTGAAGTCTATGGTTAAAGAATTTTAAAAAACTTTGGTTGAAGGCTATAGTAATGGAATTTTTATAGAGTCAAGGAAAAAAGGATAGAGTAAGAGAATTTGAAGGAATATAAAAGTTGAAGGCTTTAGTAAGGGACTTTGATAAAAATTATGACTAATGGCTATAGTAAGAGAATTTTAAGATATTCGTGGCAAAAGGCTAGAGTTAGGGAATTTGAAGAAAACTCATGATTGAAAGCTATAGTAAGAGAATTTTTAAAAAAATAATCGTTTAAGGATTTTGTAAGAGAATTTAAAGAAAATAATTCCTTGGAAATTTTAGGAAAACTCATGGTTAATTGCTATTGTAATAGAATATAAAAAAAATAAATATTGAATGTTGTTGAGAGATAATTTTAAAAAAAATAGAACAGAAGATATAATTAGGAAATTATATGAAAATCCAAATTGAAGACTATAGTAAGGGAATTTGAAGTAAAAGCATTGTTGGAAGAAAAGTAAGAAAATTTGAAAAAAAGGTGGTTGAAGGCTATAGTAATTTGAAGAAATTCATCGTAGTAAAACTCATGGCTGAAGTCTATGGTTAAAGAATTTTAAAAAAACTTTGGTTGATGGCTATAGTAATGGAATTTTTATAGTGTCAAGGAAAAAGGATAGAGTAAGAGAATTTGAAGGAATATAATAGTTGAAGGCTTTAGTAAGGGACTTTTGATAAAAATTATGACTAATAGATATAGTAAGAGAATTTTAAGATATTCGTGGCAAAAGGCTAGAGTTAGGGAATTTGAAGAAAACTCATGATTGAAGGCCATAGTAAGAGAATTTTTTGAAAAATAATCGTTTAAGGATTTTGTAAGAGAATTTAAAGAAAATAATTCCTTGGAAATTTAAGGAAAACTCATGGTTAATTGCTATTGTAATAGAATATAAAGAAAATAAATATTGAATGTTGTTGAGAGTTTATTTAAAAAAAAATAGAACAGAAGACATAGTTAGGAAATTATATGAAAAATCCAAATTGAAGACTATAGTAAGGGAATTTGAAGTAAAAGCATTGCTGGAAGCAAAAGTAAGAAAATTTGAAAAAAAAGGTGGTTGAAGGCTATAGTAATTTGAAGAAATTCATCGTAGTAAAACTCATGGCTGAAGTCTATGGTTAAAGAATTTTAAAAAAACTTTGGTTGAAGGCTATAGTAATGGAATTTTATAGAGTCAAGGAAAAAGGATAGAGTAAAGAATTTGAAGGAATATAATAGTTGAAGGCTTTAGTAAGGGACTTTGATAAAAATTATGACTAATGGCTATAGTAAGAGAATTTTAAGATATTCGTGGCAAAAAGGCTAGAGTTAGGGAATTTGAAGAAAACTCATGATTGAAGGCTATAGTAAGAGAATTTTAAAAATAATCGCTTAAGGATTTTGTAAGAGAATTTAAAGAAAATAATTCCTTGGAAATTTTAGGAAAACTCATGGTTAATTGCTATTGTAATAGAATATAAAAAAAAATAAATATTGAATGTTGTTGAGAGATAATTTAAAAAAAAATAGAACAGAAGATATAATTAGGAAATTATATGAAAATCCAAATTGAAGACTATAGTAAGGGAATTTGAAGTAAAAGCATTGTTGGAAGAAAAAGTAAGAAAATTTGAAAAAAAGGTGGTTGAAGGCTATAGTAATTTGAAGAAATTCATCGTAGTAAAACTCATGGCTGAAGTCTATGGTTAAAGAATTTTAAAAAAACTTGGTTGAAGGCTATAGTAATGGAATTTTTATAGAGTCAAGGAAAAAGGATAGAGTAAGAGAATTTGAAGGAATATAATAGTTGAAGGTTTTAGTAAGGGACTTTGATAAAAAATTATGACTAATGGCTATAGTAAGAGAATTTTAAGATATTCGTGGCAAAAGGCTAGAGTTAGGGAATTTGAAGAAAACCCATGATTGAAGGCTATAGTAAGAGAATTTTTAAAAAAATAATCGTTTAAGGCTTTTTTGTAAGAGAATTTAAAGAAAATAATTCCTTGGAAATTTAAGGAAAACTCATGGTTAATTGCTATTGTAATAGAATATAAAAAAAATAAATATTGAATGTTGTTGAGAGATAATTTTAAAAAAATAGAACAGAAGATATAGTTAGGAAATTATATGAAAAATCCAAATTGAAGACTATAGTAAGGGAATTTGAAGTAAAAGCATTGTTGGAAGCAAAAGTAAGAAAATTTGAAAAAAAAGGTGGTTGAAGGCTATAGTAATTTGAAGAAATTCATCAGAGTAAAAACCCATGGCTGAAGTCTATGGTTAAAGAATTTTAAAAAAAACTTTGGTGTTGAAGGCTATAGTAATGGAATTTTTATAGAGTCAAGGAAAAAGGATAGAGTAAAGAGAATTTGAAGGAATATAATAGTTGAAGGCTTTAGTAAGGGACTTTTGATAAAAATTATGACTAATGGCTATAGTAAGAGAATTTTAAGATATTCGTGGCAAAAGGCTAGAGTTAGGGAATTTGAAGAAAACTCAAGATTGAAGGCTATAGTAAGAGAATTTTTTGAAAAATAATCGTTTAAGGCTTTTGTAAGAGAATTTAAAGAAAATAATTCCTTGGAAATTTTAGGAAAACTCATGGTTAATTGCTATTGTAATAGAATATAAAGAAAATAAATATTGAATGTTGTTGAGAGATAATTTAAAAAAAAATAGAACAGAAGATATAGTTAGGAAATTATATGAAAAATCCAAATTGAAGACTATAGTAAGGGAATTTGAAGTAAAAGCATTGCTGGAAGCAAAAGTAAGAAAATTTGAAAAAAAGGTGGTTGAAGGCTATAGTAATTTGAAGAAATTCATCATAGTAAAACTCATGGCTGAAGTCTATGGTTAAAGAATTTTTAAAAAAAAACTTTGGTTGAAGGCTATAGTAATGGAATTTTTTATAGAGTCAAGGAAAAAAGGATAGAGTAAGAGAATTTGAAGGAATATAATAGTTGAAGGCTTTAGTAAGGACTTTGATAAAAATTATGACTAATGGCTATAGTAAGAGAATTTTAAGATATTCGTGGCAAAAGGCTAGAGTTAGGAATTTGAAGAAAACTCATGATTGAAGGCTATAGTAAGAGATTTTTTTAAAAAAAAATAATCGCTTAGTTCTTTTTTGTAAGAGAATTTAAAGAAAATAATTCCTTGGAAATTTTAGGAAAACCATGGTTAATTGCTATTGTAATAGAATATAAAAAAAATAAATATTGAATGTTGTTGAGAGATAATTTTAAAAAAAAAGAAAGAAGAAGACAATTAGGAAATTATATGAAAAAAAAATCCAAATTGAAGACTATAGTAAGGGAATTTGAAGTAAAAGCATTGTTGGAAGCAATAGTAAGAAAATTTGAAAAAAAGGTGGTTGAAGGCTATAGTAATTTGAAGAAATTCATCTAGTAAAACTCATGGCTGAAGTCTATGGTTAAAGAATTTAAAAAAAACTTTGGTTGAAGGCTATAGTAATGGAATTTTTATAGAGTCAAGGAAAAAGGATAGAGTAAGAGAATTTGAAGGAATATAATAGTTGATGGATTTTAGTAAGGGACCTTTGATAAAAAAATTATGACTAATGGCTATAGTAAGAGAATTTTAAGATATTCGTGGCAAAAAAGGCTAGAGTTAGGAATTTGAAGAAAACCATGATTGAAGGCTATAGTAAGAGAATTTTGAAAAAATAATCGTTTAAGGATTTTGTAAGAGAATTTAAAGAAAATAATTCCTTTGGAAATTTTAGGAAAACTCATGGTTAATTGCTATTGTAATAGAATATAAAAAAAATAAAATATTGAATGTTGTTGAGAGATTTAATTTAAAAAAAAAGAAAAGAAGATATAATTAGAAATTATATGAAAAAAAATCCAAATTGAAGACTATAGTAAGGGAATTTGAAGTAAAAGCATTGTTGGAAGCAAAAGTAAGAAAATTTGAAAAAAAGGTGGTTGAAGGCTATAGTAATTTGAAGAAATTCATCGAGTAAAAACTCATGGCAGAAGTCTATGGTTAAAGAATTTTAAAAAACTTTGGTTGAAGGCTATAGTAATGGAATTTTATAGTGTCAAGGAAAAAGGATAGAGTAAGAGAATTTGAAGGAATATAATAGTTGAAGGTTTTAGTAAGGGACTTTTGAAAAAAATTATGACTAATGGCTATAGTAAGAGAATTTTAAGATATTAGAATGAAAAAAAAAGGCTAGAGTTAGGGAATTTGAAGAAAACTCATGATAGAAGGCTATAGTAAGAGAATTTTTTTAAAAAATAATCGCTTAAGGCTTTTGTAAGAGAATTTAAAGAAAATAATTCCTTGGAAATTTTAGGAAAACTCATGGTTAATTGCTATTGTAATAGAATATAAAAAAAATAAATATTGAATGTTGTTGAGAGATAATTAAAAAAAATAGAACAGAAGATATAATTAGGAAATTATATGAAAAATCCAAATTGAAGACTATAGTAAGGGAATTTGAAGTAAAAAAGCATTGTTGGAAGCAAAAGTAAGAGAATTTGAAAAAAAAAGGTGGTTCAAGGCTATAAAAATTTGAAGAAATTCATAGTAAAAAAAACTCATGGCTGAAATGTCTATGGTTAAAGAATTTTAAAAAAACTTTGGTAGAAGGCTATGGAAATGGAATTTTTATAGAGTCAAAGAAAAAGGATAGAGTAAGAGAATTTGAAGGAATATAATAGTTGAAGGATTTAGTAAGGGACTTTGATAAAAATTATGACTAATGGCTATAGTAAGAGAATTTTAAGATATTCGTGGCAAAAAGGCTAGAGTTAGGGAATTTGAAGAAAACTCTCAGATTGAAAGCTATAGTAAGAGAATTTTTGAAAAATAATCGTTTAAGGCTTTTTTGTCAGAGAATTTAAAGAAAATAATTCCTTGGAAATTTTAGGAAAACTCATGGTTAATTGCTGTAATTGTAATAGAATATAAAGAAAATAAATATTGAATGTTGTTGAGAGATAAATTTAAAAAAAAAAATAGAACAGAAGATATAGTTAGGAAATTATATGAAAAATCCAAATTGAAGACTATAGTAAGGGAATTTGAAGTAAAAGAATTGCTGGAAGCAAAAAAGTAAGAAAATTTGAAAAAAAAGGTGGTTGAAGGCTATAGTAATTTGAAGAAATTCATCGAGTAAAACCCATGGCTGAAGTCTATGGTTAAAGATTTTAAAAAAACTTTGGTTGAAGGCTATAGTAATGGAATTTTTATAGAGTCAAGGAAAAAGGATAGAGTAAGAGAATTTGAAGGAATATAATAGTTGAAGGCTTTAGTAAGGGACTTTGATAAAAAATTCATGACTAATGGCTATAGTAAGAGAATTTTAAGATATTCGTGGCAAAAAGGCTAGAGTTAGGGAATTTGAAGAAAACTCATGATTGAAAGCTATAGTAAGAGAATTTTTTGAAAAATAATAATCGTTTAAGGCTTTTGTAAGAGAATTTAAAGAAAAATAATTCCTTGGAAATTTTAGGAAAAACTCATGGTTAATTGCTATTGTAATAGAATATAAAGAAAAATAAATATTGAATGTTGTTGAGAGATAATTTTAAAAAAAAATATAGAACAGAAGATATAGTTAGGAAATTATATGAAAAAATCCAAATTGAAGACTATAGTAAGGGAATTTGAAGTAAAGCATTGCTGGAAGCAAAAGTAAGAAAAAAATTTGAAAAAAAAGGTGGTTGAAGGCTATAGTAATTTGAAGAAATTCATCGAGTAAAACCATGGTCATGGCTGAAGTCTATGGTTAAAGAATTTTAAAAAAAACTTTGGTTGAAGGCTATAGTAATGGAATTTTATAGTGTCAAGGAAAAGGATAGAGTAAGAGAATTTGAAGGAATATAATAGTTGAAGGCTTTAGTAAGGACTTTTGATAAAAATTATGACTAATGGCTATAGTAAGAGAATTTTAAGATATTCGTGGCAAAAAAGGCTAGAGTTAGGGAATTTGAAGAAAACTCATGATTGAAGGCTATAGTAAGAGAATTTTAAAAAAATAATCGTTTTAAGGCTTTGTAAGAGAATTTAAAGAAAATAATTCCTTGGAAATTTTAGGAAAACTCATGGTTAATTGCTATTGTAATAGAATATAAAAAAATAAATATTGAATGTTGTTGAGAGATAATTTCAAAAAAAAAAAATAGAACAGAAGATATAATTAGGAAATTATATGAAAAATCCAAATTGAAGACTATAGTAAGGGAATTTGAAGTAAAAGCATTGTTGGAAGCAATAGTAAGAGAATTTGAAGAAAAAGGTGGTTCAAGGCTATAAAAATTTGAAGAAATTCATCGAGTAAAAACCCATGGCTGATGTCTATGGTTAAAGAATTTTAAAAAAAACTTTGGTAGAAGGCTATAGAAATGGAATTTTTTTATAGAATCAAAGAAAAGGATAGAGTAAGAGAATTTGAAGGAATATAATAGTTGATGGATTTAGTAAGGGACTTTTGAAAAAAAAATTATGACTAATGGCTATAGTAAGAGAATTTTAAGATATTCGTAAAAAGGATATAAGTTAGGGAATTTGAAGAAAAACTCAAGATTGAAAGCTATAAAGAGAATTTTTTTGAAAAATAATCATTTAAGGCTTTTGTAAGAGAATTTAAAGAAAATAATTCTTTGGAAATTTTAGGAAAACTCATGGTTAATTGCTATTGTAATAGAATATAAAGAAAATAAATATTGAATGTTGTTGAGAGATAATTTTAAAAAAAAAATAGAACAGAAGATATAGTTAGGAAATTATATGAAAACCAAATTGAAGACTATAGTAAGGAATTTGAAGTAAAAGAATTGCTGTTTGAAGCAAAGTAAGAAAATTTGAAAAAAGGTGGTTGAAGGCTATAGTAATTTCAAGAAATTCATCAGAGTAAAAAACATGGCTGAAGTCTGTGGTTAAAGAATTAAAAAAAAAAACTTTGGTAGAAGGATATAGTAATGGAATTTTTATAGAGTCAAGGAAAAGGGTAGAGTAAAGAGAATTTGAAGGAATATAATAGTTGAAGGCTTTAGTAAGGGACTTTTGATAAAAAATTATGACTAATGGCTATAGTAAGAGAATTTTAAGATATTCGTGGCAAAAAGGCTAGAGTTAGGGAATTTGAAGAAAACTCAAGATTGAAGGCTATAGTAAGAGAATTTTTTGGAAAATAATCGTTTAAGGCTTTTGTAAGAGAATTTAAAGAAAATAATTCCTTGGAAATTTTAGGAAAACTCATGGTTAATTGCTATTGTAATAGAATATAAAGAAAATAAATATTGAATGTTGTTGAGAGATAATTTTAAAAAAAATAGAACAGAAGATATAGTTAGGAAATTATATGAAAAATCCAAATTGAAGACTATAGTAAGGGAATTTGAAGTAAAAGCATTGCTGGAAGCAAAAGTAAGAAAATTTGAAAAAAAAGGTGGTTGAAGGCTATAGTAATTTGAAGAAATTCATCGTAGTAAAACTCATGGCAGAAGTCTATGGTTAAAGAATTTTAAAAAAACTTTGGTTGAAGGCTATAGTAATGGAATTTTTATAGTGTCAAGGAAAAAGGATAGAGTAAGAGAATTTGAAGGAATATAATAGTTGAAGGCTTTAGTAAGGGACTTTTGATAAAAATTATGACTAATGGCTATAGTAAGAGAATTTTAAGATATTCGTGGCAAAAGGCTAGAGTTAGGAATTTGAAGAAAACTCATGATAGAAGGCTATAGTAAGAGAATTTTAAAAAAAATAATCTTTTAAGGCTTTTGTAAGAGAATTTAAAGAAAATAATTCCTTGGAAATTTTAGGAAAACTCATGGTTAATTGCTATTGTAATAGAATATAAAAAAATAAATATTGAATGTTGTTGAGAGATAATTTTCAAAAAAAAAATAGAACAGAAGATATAATTAGGAAATTATATGAAAAATCCAAATTGAAGACTATAGTAAGGGAATTTGAAGTAAAAGCATTGTTGGAAGCAATAGTAAGAGAATTTGAAAAAAAGGTGGTTCAAGGCTATAAAAATTTGAAGAAATTCATCATAGTAAAAACTCAAGGCTGATGTCTCATGGTTAAAGAATTTTAAAAAAAACTTTGGTAGAAGGCTATGGAAATGGAATTTTATAGAATCAAAGAAAAGGATAGAGTAAGAGAATTTGAAGGAATATAATAGTTGATGGATTTAGTAAGGGACTTTTGATAAAATTATGACTAATGGCTATAGTAAGAGAATTTTTTAGATATTCGCGGGCAAAAGGCTAGAGTTAGGGAATTTGAAGAAAACTCAAGATTGAAGCTATAGTAAGAGAATTTTTGAAAAAATAATCGTTTAAGGCTTTTGTAAGAGAATTTAAAGAAAATAATTCCTTGGAAATTTTAGGAAAACTCATGGTTAATTGTAAATTGTAATAGAATATAAAGAAAATAAATATTGAATGTTGTTGAGAGATAATTTTAAAAAAATAGAACAGAAGATATAGTTAGGAAATTATATGAAAAATCCAAATTGAAGACTATAGTAAGGGAATTTGAAGTAAAAAAGCATTGCTGGAAGCAAAAAAGTAAGAAAAATTTGAAAAAAAAAGGTGGTTGAAGGCTATAGTAATTTGAAGAAATTCATCAGAGTAAAAAACTCATGGCAGAAGTCCATGGTTAAAGAATTTAAAAAACTTTGGTTGAAGGCTATAGTAATGGAATTTTTATAGTGTCAAGGAAAAAAGGATAGAGTAAGAGAATTTGAAGGAATATAATAGTTGAAGGCTTTAGTAAGGGACTTTTTGATAAAAATTATGACTAATGGCTATAGTAAGAGAATTTTAAGATATTCGTGGCAAAAGGCTAGAGTTAGGGAATTTGAAGAAAACTCATGATAGAAGGCTATAGTAAGAGAATTTTTAAAAATAATCGTTTAAGGCTTTGTAAGAGAATTTAAAGAAAATAATTCCTTGGAAATTTTAGGAAAACTCATGGTTAATTGCTATTGTAAAAGAATATAAAGAAAATAAATATTGAATGTTGTTGAGAGATAATTTTCAAAAAAAATAGAACAGAAGATACAATTAGGAAATTATATGAAAATCCAAATTGAAGACACATAGTAAGGGAATTTGAAGTAAAAGCATTGCTGGAAGCAAAAAAGTAAGAGAAAATTTTGAAAAAAAGGTGGTTGAAGGCTATAGTAATTTGAAGAAATTCATCAGAGTAAAAAACTCATGGCTGAAGTCTATGGTTAAAGAATTTTAAAAAAACTTTGGTTGAAGGCTATAGTAATAGAATTTTTATAGAGTCAAGGAAAAAAGGATAGAGTAAAAGAATTTGAAGGAATATAATAGTTGAAGGCTTTAGTAAGGACTTTTGATAAAAAATTATGACTAATGGCTATAGTAAGAGAATTTTAAGATATTTGTGGCAAAAGGCTAGAGTTAGGGAATTTGAAGAAACTCATGATTGAAAGCTATAGTAAGATAATTTTTTAAAAATAATCGCTTAATGATTTTGTAAGAGAATTTAAAGAAAATAATTCCTTGGAAATTTTAGGAAAAACTCATGGTTAATTGCAATTGTAATAGAATAGAAATAAAAAAATAAATATTGAATGTTGTTGAGAGATAATTTTAAAAAAAAATAGAACAGAAGATATAATTAGGAAATTATATGAAAAATCCAAATTGAAGACTATAGTAAGGGAATTTGAAGTAAAAAGCATTGTTGGAAGAAAAGTAAGAGAATTTCAAAAAAAAGGTGGTTCAAGGCTATAATAATCTCAAGAAATTCATCTAGTAAAACTCATGCCTGAAATCTATGGTTAAAGAATTTGAAAAAAAACTTTGGTTGAAGGCTATAGTAATGGAATTTTATAGAGTCAAGGAAAAAGGATAGAGTAAGAGAATTTGAAGGAATATAAAAGCTGAAGGCTTTAGTAAGGGGACTTTGATAAAAAAATTATGACTAATGGCTATAGTAATAGAATTTTAAGATATTCGTGGCAAAAAGGCTAGAGTTAGGGAATTTGAAGAAAACTCATGATTGAAGGCTATAGTAGGAGAATTTTTAAAATAATCGTTTAAGGCTTTTGTAAGAGAATTTAAAGAAATAATTCCTTGGAAATTTTAGGAAAACTCATGGTTAATTGCTATTGTAATAGAATATAAAGAAAAATAAATATTGAATGTTGTTGAGAGATAATTTTAAAAAAAATAGAACAGAAGATGTAGTAAGAATTTTATATGAAAAAATCCAAATTGAAGACTATAGTAAGGGAATTTGAAGTAAAAGAATTGTTGGAAAGCAAAAGTAAGAAAATTTGAAAAAAGGTGGTTGAAGGCTATTGTAATTTGAAGAAATTCATAAATCAAAGTAAAACTCACATGGCTGAAGTCTATGGTTAAAGAATTTTAAAAAAAACTCCAAGTTGAAGGCTATAGTAATGGAATTTTTATAGTGTCAAGGAGAAAGGATAGAGTAAGAGAATTTGAAGGAATATAATAGTTGAAGGCTTTAGTAAGGGACTTTTGAAAAAAAAATTATGACTAATAGATATAGTAAGAGAATTTTAAGATATCTGGGGGCAAAATGCTAGAGTTAGGGAATTTGAAGAAAACCCATGATAGAAGGCTATAGTAAGAGAATTTTTAAAAAAAATAATCGCTTAAGGCTTTTTGTAAGAGAATTTAAAGAAAATAATTCCTTTGGAAATTTTAGGAAAACTCATGGTTAATTGCTATTGTAATAGAATATAAAGAAAATAAATATTGAATGTTGTTGAGAGTTTATTTTAAAAAAATAGAACAGAAGACATACTTAGGAAATTATATGAAAAATCCAAATTGAAGACTATAGTAAGGGAATTTGAAGTAAAAAGCATTGCTGGAAGCAAAAGTAAGAAAATTTGAAAAAAAGGTGGTTGAAGGCTATAGTAATTTGAAGAAATTCATGGAGTAAAACTCATGGCTGAAGTCTATGGTTAAAGAATTTTAAAAAACTTTGGTTGAAAGCTATAGTAATGGAATTTTTATAGAGTCAAGGAAAAAAGGATAGAGTAAAAGAATTTGAATGAATATAATAGTTGAAGCCTTTAGTAAGGGACTTTTGATAAAAATTATGACTAATGGCTATAGTAAGAGAATTTTAAGATATTCGTGGGCGACAAAAGGCTAGAGTTAGAATTTGAAGAAAACTCATGATTGAAAGCTATAGTAAGAGAATTTTTTTTAAAAATAATAAAGGAATTTAAGGATTTTGTAAGAGAATTTAAAAGAAAATAATTCCTTGAAATTTTAGGAAAACTCATGGTTAATTGCTATTGTAATAGAATATAAAAAAAAATATTGAATGTTGTTGAGAGATAATCCAAAAAAAAAAATAGAACAGAAGATATAATTAGGAAATTATATGAAAAACCCAAATTGAAGACTATAGTAAGGGAATTTGAAGTAAAAGCATTGTTAAAGCAAAAGTAAGAAAATTTGAAAAAAAGGTGGTTGAAGGCTATAGTAATTTGAAGAAATTCACCGTAAAAACCTGTGGCAGAAGTCTATGGTTAAAGAATTTTAAAAAAACTTTGGTTGAAGGCTATAGTAATGGAATTTTTATAGTGTCAAGGAAAAAAAGGATAGAGTAAGAGAATTTGAAGGAATATAATAGTTGAAGGCTTTAGTAAGGGACTTTGATAAAAAAAAATTATGACTAATGGCTATAGTAAGAGAATTTTAAGATATTCGTGGCAAAAGGCTAGAGTTAGGGAATTTGAAGAAAACTCATGATAGAAGGCTATAGTAAGAGAATTTTTTAAAAAATAATCGTTTAAGGCTTTTGTAAGAGAATTTAAAGAAAATAATTCCTTGGAAATTTTAGGAAAACTCATGGTTAATTGCTATTGTAATAGAATATAAAGAAAATAAATATTGAATGTTGTTGAGAGATAATTTTCAAAAAAAGCGAACAGAAGATACAATTAGGAAATTATATGAAAAATCCAAATTGAAGACTATAGTAAGGAATTTGAAGTAAAAGCATTGCTGGAAGCAAAAGTAAGAAAATTTGAAAAAAAAAAGGTGGTTGAAGGCTATAGTAATTTGAAGAAATTCATCGTAGTAAAACTCATGGCTGAAGTCTATGGTTAAAGAATTTTAAAAAACTTTGGTTGAAGGCTATAGTAATAGAATTTTTATAGAGTCAAGGAAAAAAAGGATAGAGTAAAAGAATTTGAAGGAATATAATAGTTGAAGGCTTTAGTAAGGGATCCCTTTGATAAAAATTATGACTAATGGCTATAGTAAGAGAATTTAAGATATTCGTGGCAAAAGGCTAGAGTTAGGGAATTTGAAGAAAACCCTCCATGATTGAAGGCTATAGTAGGAGAATTTTTTGAAAAAAAATAATCGTTTAAGGATTTTGTAAGAGAATTTAAAGAAATAATTCCTTGGAAATTTTAGGAAAACTCATGGTTAATTGCTATTGTAATAGAATATAAAGAAAATAAATATTGAATGTTGTTGAGAGATAATTTTTAAAAAAATAGAACAGAAGATGTAGTTAGAATATTATATGACAAATCCAAATTGAAGACTATAGTAAGGGAATTTGAAGTAAAAGAATTGCTGGAAGCAAAAGTAAGAAAATTTGAAAAAAAAAAGGTGGTTAGCTATAGTAATTTCAAGAAATTCATCGTAGAGTAAAAAACCCATGGCTGAAGTCTGTGGTTAAAGAATTTTAAAAAATCGGGTAGAAGGATATAGTAATGGAATTTTTATAGAGTCAAGGAAAAAAAGGGTAGAGTAAGAGAATTTGAAGGAATATAATAGTTGAAGGCTTTAGTAAGGGACTTTTGATAAAAAATTATGACTAATGGCTATAGTAAGAGAATTTTTAGATATTCGTGGCAAAAAAGGCTAGAGTTAGGGAATTTGAAGAAAACTCATGATTGAAAGCTATAGTAGGAGAATTTTGGAAAATAATCGCTTTAAGGCTTTTGTAAGAGAATTTATAGAAAATAATTCCTTGGAAATTTTAGGAAAAACTCATGGTTAATTGCTATTGTAATAGAATATAAAGAAAATAAAAATATTGAATGTTGTTGAGAGAAAATTTTAAAAAAAAATAGAACAGAAGATATAGTTAGGAAATTATATGAAAAATCCAAATTGAAGACTATAGTAAGGGAATTTGAAGTAAAAGCATTGCTGGAAGCTAAAAAAGTAAGAAAATTTGAAAAAAAAAAAAAAAGGTGGTTGAAGGCTATAGTAATTTGAAGAAATTCATCTGAGTAAAAACTCATGGCTGAAGTCTATGGTTAAAGAATTTTAAAAAACTTTGGTTGAAGGCTATAGTAATGGAATTTTTATAGTGTCAAAAAAAAAGGATAGAGTAAGAGAATTTGAAGGAATATAATAGTTGAAGGCTTTAGTAAGGGACTTTTGATAAAAATTATGACTAATGGCTATAGTAAGAGAATTTTAAGATATTCGTGGCAAAAAAGGCTAGAGTTAGGGAATTTGAAGAACCTCATGATTGAAGGCTATAGTAAGAGAATTTTGAAAAATAATCGCTTAAGGCTTTTGTAAGAGAATTTAAAAGAAAATAATTCCTTGGAAATTTTAGGAAAAACCCATGGTTAATTGCTATTGTAATAGAATAAAAAAAAAATAAATATTGAATGTTGTTGAGAGATAATTTTTTAAAAAATAGAACAGAAGATATAATTAGGAAATTATATGAAAAATCCAAATTGAAGACTATAGTAAGGGAATTTGAAGTAAAAGCATTGTTGGAAGCAAAAGTAAGAGAATTTGAAGAAAAAGGTGGTTCAAGGCTATAATAATTTGAAGAAATTCATCGTAGTAAAACTCATGGCTGATGTCTATGGTTAAAGAATTTTAAAAAAACTTTGGTAGAAGGCTATGGAAATGGAATTTTTATAGAATCAAAGAAAAAGGACAGAGTAAGAGAATTTGAAGGAATATAATAGCTGATGGATTTAGTAAGGGAGTTTTGATAAAAATTATGACTAATGGCTATAGTAAGAGAATTTTAAGATATCTGCAAAAAAAGGCTAGAGTTAGGGAATTTTAGAAAACCCACATGATTGAAGGTTATAGTAAGAGAATTTTAAAAAATAATCGTTAAGGCTTTTGTAAGAGAATTTAAAGAAAATAATTCCCTTTGAAATTTTAGAAAACCACATGGTTAATTGCTATTGTAATAGAATATAAAAAAAAAAAATAAATATTGAATGTTGTTGAGAGATAATTTTTAAAAAAATAGAACAGAAGATATAGTTAGGAAATTATATGAAAATCCAAATTGAAGACTATAGTAAGGGAATTTGAAGTAAAAGCATTGCTGGAAGCAAAAGTAAGAAAATTGGAAAAAAAGGTGGTTGAAGGCTATAGTAATTTGAAGAAATTCATCTAGTAAAACTCATGGCTGAAGTCTATGGTTAAAGAATTCCAAAAAAAACTTTGGTTGAAGGCTATAGTAATGGAATTTTTATAGTGTCAAGGAAAAAAGGATAGAGTAAGAGAATTTGAAGGAATATAATAGTTGAAGGCTTTTAGTAAGGGACTTTTGATAAAAATTATTACTAATGGCTATAGTAAGAGAATTTTAAGATATTCGTGGCAAAAAGGCTAGAGTTAGGGGAATTTGAAGAAAACTCATGATTGAAGGCTATAGTAAGAGAATTTTTTGAAAAATAATCGTTTAAGGCTTTTGTAAGAGAATTTAAAGAAAATAATTCCTTGGAAATTTTAGGAAAACTCATGGTTAATTGCTATTGTAATAGAATATAAAAAAAATAAATATTGAATGTTGTTGAGAGATAATTTTTTAAAAAATAGAACAGAAGATATAATTAGGAAATTATATGAAAAATCCAAATTGAAGACTATAGTAAGGGAATTTGAAGTAAAAGCATTGTTGGAAGCAAAAGTAAGAGAATTTGAAGAAAAAGGTGGTTCAAGGCTATAATAATTTGAAGAAATTCATCTAGTAAAACTCATGGCTGAAGTCTATGGTTAAAGAATTAAAAAAAAAAAAAAAACTTTGGTAGAAGGCTATAGTAATAGAATTTTTATAGAGTCAAGGAAAAAGGATAGAGTAAAAGAATTTGAAGGAATATAATAGTTGAAGGCTTTAGTAAGGACTTTTGATAAAAATTATGACTAATGGCTATAGTAAGAGAATTTTAAGATATTCGCAAAAAAGGCTAGAGTTAGGGGAATTTGAAGAAAACTCATGATTGAAAGCTATAGTAAGAGAATTTTTTAAAAAATAATCGTTTAAGGATTTTGTAAGAGAATTTAAAGAAAATAATTCCTTGGAAATTTTAGGAAAACTCATGGTTAATTGCTATTGTAATAGAATATAAAAAAAATAAATATTGAATGTTGTTGAGAGATAATTTTTTAAAAAATAGAACAGAAGATATAGTTAGGAAATTATATGAAAAATCCAAATTGAAGACTATAGTAAGGGAATTTGAAGTAAAAGCATTGCTGGAAGCAAAAGTAAGAAAATTTGAAAAAAAAGGTGGTTGAAGGCTATAGTAATTTGAAGAAATTCATCGTAGTAAAACTCATGGCTGAAGTCTATGGTTAAAGAATTTTAAAAAAACTTTGGTTGAAGGCTATAGTAATGGAATTTTATAGTGTCAAAGGAAAAAGGATAGAGTAAGAGAATTTGAAGGAATATAATAGTTGAAGCTTTTAGTAAGGGACTTTTGATAAAAATTATTACTAATGGCTATAGTAAGAGAATTTTAAGATATTCGTGGCAAAAGGCTAGAGTTAGGGAATTTGAAGAAAACTCATGATTGAAGGCTATAGTAAGAGAATTTTTGAAAAAAATAATCGTTTAAGGCTTTTGTAAGAGAATTTAAAGAAAATAATTCCTTGGAAATTTTAGGAAAACTCATGGTTAATTGCTATTGTAATAGAATAAAAAAAAATAAATATTGAATGTTGTTGAGAGATAATTTTAAAAAAATAGAACAGAAGATATAATTAGAAAAATTATATGAAAATCCAAATTGAAGACTATAGTAAGGGAATTTGAAGTAAAAAAGCACTGTTGGAAGCAATAGTAAGAGAATTTGAAAAAAAAGGTGGTTCAACAATATATAAAATTTGAAGAAATTCATCAGAGTAAACCTCATGGCTGAAGTCTATGGTTAAAGAATTTTAAAAAACTTTTGTAGAAGGCTATAGTAATAGAATTTTTTATAGAGTCAAGGAAAAGGATAGAGTAAAAGAATTTGAAGGAATATAATAGTTGAAGGCTTTAGTAAGGGACTTTTGATAAAAATTATGACTAATGGCTATAGTAAGAGAATTTTAAGATATCTGGGGCAAAAAGGCCAGAGTTAGGGAATTTGAAGAAAACCCATGATTGAAAGATCTAGTAAGAGAATTTTAAAAAAAAAACGCTTTTTAAGGATTTTGTAAGAGAATTTAAAGAAAATAATTCCTTGAAATTTTAGGAAAACTCATGGTTAATTGCTATTGTAATAGAATATAAAAAAAAAATAAATATTGAATGTTGTTGAGAGATAATTTTAAAAAAAAAAACAGAACAGAAGATATAATTAGGAAATTATATGAAAAAAATCCAAATTGAAGACCATAGTAAGGGAATTTAGTAAAAGCATTACTGGAAGCAAAAGTAAGAAAATTTGAAAAAAAAGGTGGTTGAAGGCTATAGTAATTTGAAGAAATTCATCGTAGTAAAACCTCATGGCTGAAGTCTATGGTTAAAGAATTTTAAAAAACTTTGGTTGAAGGCTATAGTAATGGAATTTTTATAGTGTCAAGGAAAAGGATAGAGTAAGAGAATTTGAAGGAATATAATAGTTGAAGGCTTTAGTAAGGGACTTTTGATAAAAAAATTATGACTAAAGGCTATAGTAAGAGAATTTTAAGATATTCGTGGGCAAAAAGGCTAGAGTTAGGGAATTTGAAGAAAAACTCATGATTGAAGGCTATTGTAAGAGAATTTTTTGAAAAATAATCGCTTTAAGGTTTTGTAAGAGAATTTAAAGAAAATAATCTCCTTGAAATTTTAGGAAAACTCATGGTTAATTGCTATTGTAATAGAATATAAAAAATAAATATTGAATGTTGTTGAGAGATAATTTTAAAAAATAGAACAGAAGATATAATTAGAAATTATATGAAAAAATCCAAATTGAAGACTATAGTAAGGGAATTTGAAGTAAAAAAGCATTGTTGGAAGCAATAGTAAGAGAATTTGAAAAAAAGGTGGTTCAAGGCTATAAAAATTTGAAGAAATTCATCGTAGTAAAACCTACATGGCTGAAGTCTATGGTTAAAGAATTTTTAAAAACTTTGGTAGTAGGCTATAGTAATAGAATTTTTATAGAGTCAAGGAAAAGGATAGAGTAAAAGAATTTGAAGGAATATAATAGTTGAAGGCTTTAGTAAGGGACTTTTGATAAAATTATGACTAATGGCTATAGTAAGAGAATTTTAAGATATTCGTGGCAAAAGGCTAGAGTTAGGGAATTTGAAGAAAACTCATGATTGAAAGCTATAGTAAGAGAATTTTTAAAAAATAATCATTTAAGGATTTTGTAAGAGAATTTAAAGAAAATAATTCTTTGGAAATTTTAGGAAAACTCATGGTTAATTGCTATTGTAATAGAATAAAAAAAAAAAAAATATTGAATGTTGTTGAGAGATAATTTTAAAAAAAAATAGAACAGAAGATATAATTTGGAAATTATATGAAAATCCAAATTGAAGACTATAGTAAGGGAATTTAGAAAAAAAGCATTGCTGGAAGCAAAAAGTAAGAAAATTTGAAAAAAAGGTGGTTGAAGGCTATAGTAATTTGAAGAAATTCATCAGTAAAAAACATGGCTGAAGTCTATGGTTAAAGAATTTTAAAAAACTTTGGTTGAAGGCTATAGTAATGGAATTTTTATAGTGTCAAGGAAAAGGATAGAGTAAGAGAATTTGAAGGAATATAATAGTTGAAGGCTTTAGTAAGGGACTTTGATAAAAAATTATGACTAATGGCTATAGTAAGAGAATTTTAAGATATCGTGGCAAAAAAGGCTAGAGTTAGGAATTTGAAGAAAACTCATGATTGAAGGCTATAGTAAGAGAATTTTTTGAAAAATAATCGCTTAAGGCTTTTGTAAGAGAATTTAAAGAAAATAATTCCTTGGAAATTTTAGGAAAACTCATGGTTAATTGCTATTGTAATAGAATATAAAAAAATAAATATTGAATGTTGTTGAGAGATAATTTTAAAAAAAGAGAACAGAAGATATAATTAGAAATTATATGAAAAAATCCAAATTGAAGACTATAGTAAGGGAATTTGAAGTAAAAGCATTGTTGGAAGCAATAGTAAGAGAATTTGAAGAAAAAAGGTGGTTCAAGGCTATAAAAATTTGAAGAAATTCATCGTAGTAAAACTCATGGCTGAAGTCTATGGTTAAAGAATTTTAAAAAAAAACTTTGGTAGTAGGCTATAGTAATAGAATTTTTATAGAGTCAAGAAAAAAGGATAGAGTAAAAGAATTTGAAGGAATATAATAGTTGAAGGTTTTAGTAAGGGACTTTGATAAAAATTATGACTAATGGCTATAGTAAGAGAATTTTAAGATATTCGTGGCAAAAGGCTAGAGAGTTAGGGAATTTGAAGAAAACTCAAGGATTGAAAGCTATAGTAAGAGAATTTTTAAAAAATAATCGTTTAAGGATTTTGTAAGAGAATTTAAAGAAAATAATTCCTTGGAAATTTTAGGAAAACCCATGGTTAATTGCTATTGTAATAGAATAAAAAAAAAAAAAAAATAAATATTGAATGTTGTTGAGAGATAATTTTTAAAAAAGAGAACAGAAGATATAATTAGGAAATTATATGAAAAAATCCAAATTGAAGACTATAGTAAGGGAATTTGAAGTAAAAGCATTGTTGGAAGCAATAGTAAGAGAATTTGAAGAAAAAGGTGGTTCAAGGCTATAAAATTTGAAGAAATTCATCGAGTAAAACTCATGGCTGAAGTCTATTGTTAAAGAATTTTAAAAAAACTTTGGTAGAAGGCTATAGTAATAGAATTTTTATAGAGTCAAGGAAAAGGATAGAGTAAAAAGAATTTGAAGGAATATAATAGTTGAAGGCTTTAGTAAGGGACTTTTGATAAAAAATTATGACTAATGGCTATAGTAAGAGAATTTTAAGATATTCGTGCAAAAAAAAAGGCTAGAGTTAGGAATTTGAAGAAAACTCATGATTGAAAGCTATAGTAAGAGAATTTTTTAAAAAAATAATCGCTTAAGGATTTTGTAAGAGAATTTAAAGAAAATAATTCCTTGGAAATTTTAGGAAAACTCATGGTTAATTGCTATTGTAATAGAATATAAAAAAAAAATAAATATTGAATGTTGTTGAGAGATAATTTTAAAAAAATAGAACAGAAGATATAATTAGGAAATTATATGAAAATCCAAATTGAAGACTATAGTAAGGGAATTTGAAGTAAAAAGCATTGTTGGAAGAAATAGTAAGAGAATTTCAAAAAAAAAAGGTGGTTCAAGGCTATAATAATCTCAAGAAATTCATCGAGTAAAACTCATGGCTGAAATCTATGGTTAAAGAATTTTAAAAAAAAACTTTGGTTGAAGGCTATAGTAATGGAATTTTTATAGAGTCAAGGAAAAAAGGATAGAGTAAGAGAATTTGAAGGAATATAAAAGCTGAAGGTTTTAGTAAGGGACTTTTGATAAAAATTATGACTAATGGCTATAGTAATAGAATTTTAAGATATTCGTGGCAAAAGGCTAGAGTTAGGGAATTTGAAGAAAAACTCATGATTGAAGGCTATAGTAGGAGAATTTTTGAAAAATAATCGCTTAAGGATTTTGTAAGAGAATTTAAAGAAAAATAATTCCTTGGAAATTTTAGGAAAACTCATGGTTAATTGCTATTGTAATAGAATATAAAAGAAAATAAATATTCAATGTTGTTGAGAGATAATTTAAAAAAAATAGAACAGAAGATGTAGTTAGGATTTTATATGAAAAATCCAAATTGAAGACTATAGTAAGGGAATTTGAAGTAAAAGCATTGCTGGAAGCAAAAGTAAGAAAAAATTTGAAAAAAAAAGGTGGTTGAAGGCTATAGTAATTTGAAGAAATTCATCGAGTAAAACTCATGGCTGAAGTCTATGGTTAAAGAATTTAAAAAAAAAAACTTTGGTTGAAGGCTATAGTAATGGAATTTTATAGTGTCAAGGAAAAGGATAGAGTAAGAGAATTTGAAGGAATATAATAGTTGAAGGCTTTAGTAAGGACTTTTGATAAAAATTATGACTAATGGCTATAGTAAGAGAATTTTAAGATATTCGTGGCAAAAAGGCTAGAGTTAGAGAATTTGAAGAAAACCCATGATTGAAGGCTATAGTAAGAGAATTTTAAAAAAAAATAATCGCTTTTAAGGCTTTTGTAAGAGAATTTAAAAGAAAATAATTCCTTGGAAATTTTAGGAAAACTCATGGTTAATTGCTATTGTAATAGAATATAAAGAAAATAAATATTGAATGTTGTTGAGAGATAATTTTAAAAAATATAGAACAGAAGATATAGTTAGGAAATTATATGAAAAAAATCCAAATTGAAGACTATAGTAAGGGAATTTGAAGTAAAAGAATTGCTGGAAGCAAAAGTAAGAAAAATTTGAAAAAAAAGGTGGTTGAAGGCTATAGTAATTTCAAGAAATTCATCAGAGTAAAACTCATGGCTGAAGTCTGTGGTTAAAGAATTTTAAAAAAACTTTGGTAGAAGGATATAGTAATGGAATTTTTATAGAGTCAAGGAAAAAAGGGTAGAGTAAGAGAATTTGAAGGAATATAATAGTTGAAGGCTTTAGTAAGGACTTTTGATAAAAAATTATGACTAATGGCTATAGTAAGAGAATTTTAAGATATTCGTGGCAAAAAGGCTAGAGTTAGGGAATTTGAAGAAAACTCATGATTGAAAGCTATAGTAAGAGAATTTTTTAAAAAATAATCGTTTAAGGATTTTGTAAGAGAATTTAAAGAAAATAATTCCTTGAAATTTTAGGAAAACTCATGGTTAATTGCTATTGTAATAGAATAAAAAAAAAAATAAATATTGAATGTTGTTGAGAGATAATTTTAAAAAAAAATAGAACAGAAGATATAATTTGGAAATTATATGAAAAATCCAAATTGAAGACTATAGTAAGGGAATTTGAAGTAAAAGCATTGCTGGAAGCAAAAGTAAGAAAATTTGAAAAAAAAAAGGTGGTTGAAGGCTATAGTAATTTGAAGAAATTCATCAGAGTAAAACTCATGGCTGAAGTCTATGGTTAAAGAATTTTAAAAAACTTTGGTTGAAGGCTATAGTAATGGAATTTTTATAGTGTCAAGGAAAAAGGATAGAGTAAGAGAATTTGAAGGAATATAATAGTTGAAGGCTTTAGTAAGGGACTTTTGATAAAAATTATGACTAATGGCTATAGTAAGAGAATTTTAAGATATTCGTGGCAAAAGGCTAGAGTTAGGAATTTGAAGAAAACTCATGATTGAAGGCTATAGTAAGAGAATTTTTGAAAAATAATCGTTTAAGGCTTTTGTAAGAGAATTTAAAGAAAATAATTCCTTGGAAATTTTAGGAAAACTCATGGTTAATTGCTATTGTAATAGAATATAAAAAAAAATAAATATTGAATGTTGTTGAGAGATAATTTTTAAAAAAGAGAACAGAAGATATAATTAGGAAATTATATGAAAAAATCCAAATTGAAGACTATAGTAAGGGAATTTGAAGTAAAAAAGCATTGTTGGAAGCAATAGTAAGAGAATTTGAAGAAAAAGGTGGTTCAAGGCTATAAAAATTTGAAGAAATTCATCGAGTAAAACTCATGGCTGAAGTCTATGGTTAAAGAATTTAAAAAAACTTTGGTAGAAGGCTATAGTAATAGAATTTTTATAGAGTCAAGGAAAAAAGGATAGAGTAAGAGAATTTGAAGGAATATAATAGTTGAAGGCTTTAGTAAGGGACTTTGATAAAAATTATGACTAATGGCTATAGTAAGAGAATTTTAAGATATTCGTGGCAAAAAAGGCTAGAGTTAGAGAATTTGAAGAAAACTCATGATTGAAGGCTATAGTAAGAGAATTTTTAAAAAAATAATCGTTTAAGGCTTTTGTAAGAGAATTTAAAGAAAATAATTCCTTGGAAATTTTAGGAAAACTCATGGTTAATTGCTATTGTAATAGAATATAAAGAAAATAAATATTGAATGTTGTTGAGAGATAATTTTAAAAAAAAATAGAACAGAAGATATAGTTAGGAAATTATATGAAAAATCCAAATTGAAGACTATAGTAAGGGAATTTGAAGTAAAAGAATTGCTGGAAGCAAAAGTAAGAAAATTTGAAAAAAAGGTGGTTGAAGGCTATAGTAATTTGAAGAAATTCATCGTAGTAAAACTCATGGCTGAAGTCTATGGTTAAAGAATTTTAAAAAAACTTTGGTTGAAGGCTATAGTAATGGAATTTTTATAGAGTCAAGGAAAAAGGATAGAGTAAAAGAATTTGAAGGAATATAATAGTTGAAGGCTTTAGTAAGGGACTTTTGATAAAAATTATGACTAATGGCTATAGTAAGAGAATTTTAAGATATTCGTGGCAAAAGGCTAGAGTTAGGGAATTTGAAGAAAACTCATGATTGAAAGCTATAGTAAGAGAATTTTTAAAAAAATAATCGTTTAAGGATTTTGTAAGAGAATTTAAAGAAAATAATTCCTTGGAAATTTTAGGAAAACTCATGGTTAATTGCTATTGTAATAGAATATAAAAAAAATAAATATTGAATGTTGTTGAGAGATAATTTTAAAAAAAATAGAACAGAAGATATAATTAGGAAATTATATGAAAAATCCAAATTGAAGACTATAGTAAGGGAATTTGAAGTAAAAGCATTGTTGGAAGAAATAGTAAGAGAATTTCAAGAAAAAGGTGGTTCAAGGCTATAATAATCTCAAGAAATTCATCGTAGTAAAACTCATGGCTGAAATCTATGGTTAAAGAATTTTAAAAAAACTTTGGTTGAAGGCTATAGTAATGGAATTTTTATAGAGTCAAGGAAAAAGGATAGAGTAAGAGAATTTGAAGGAATATAAAAGCTGAAGGCTTTAGTAAGGGACTTTTGATAAAAATTATGACTAATGGCTATAGTAATAGAATTTTAAGATATTCGTGGCAAAAGGCTAGAGTTAGGGAATTTGAAGAAAACTCATGATTGAAGGCTATAGTAGGAGAATTTTTTGAAAAATAATCGTTTAAGGATTTTGTAAGAGAATTTAAAGAAAATAATTCCTTGGAAATTTTAGGAAAACTCATGGTTAATTGCTATTGTAATAGAATATAAAGAAAATAAATATTGAATGTTGTTGAGAGATAATTTTAAAAAAATAGAACAGAAGATGTAGTTAGGATTTTATATGAAAAATCCAAATTGAAGACTATAGTAAGGGAATTTGAAGTAAAAGCATTGCTGGAAGCAAAAGTAAGAAAATTTGAAAAAAAAGGTGGTTGAAGGCTATAGTAATTTGAAGAAATTCATAGTAGAAAAACTCATGGCTGAAGTCTATGGTTAAAGAATTTTAAAAAAACTTTGGTTGAAGGCTATAGTAATGGAATTTTTATAGTGTCAAGGAAAAAGGATAGAGTAAGAGAATTTGAAGGAATATAATAGTTGAAGGCTTTAGTAAGGGACTTTTGATAAAAATTATGACTAATGGCTATAGTAAGAGAATTTTAAGATATTCGTGGCAAAAGGCTAGAGTTAGAGAATTTGAAGAAAACTCATGATTGAAGGCTATAGTAAGAGAATTTTAAAAAAAATAATCAAGCTAAGGCTTTGTAAGAGAATTTAAAGAAAATAATTCCTTGGAAATTTTAGGAAAACTCATGGTTAATTGCTATTGTAATAGAATATAAAAGAAAATAAATATTGAATGTTGTTGAGAGATAATTTTAAAAAAAAATAGAACAGAAGATATAGTTAGGAAATTATATGAAAAATCCAAAATTGAAGACTATAGTAAGGGAATTTGAAGTAAAAAGAATTGCTGGAAGCAAAAAGTAAGAAAATTTGAAAAAAAAGGTGGTTGAAGGCTATAGTAATTTCAAGAAATTCATCGTAGTAAAACTCATGGCTGAAGTCTGTGGTTAAAGAATTTTTAAAAAACTTTGGTAGAAGGATATAGTAATGGAATTTTTATAGAGTCAAGGAAAAAGGGTAGAGTAAGAGAATTTGAAGGAATATAATAGTTGAAGGCTTTAGTAAGGGACTTTTGATAAAAATTATGACTAATGGCTATAGTAAGAGAATTTTAAGATATTCGTGGCAAAAGGCTAGAGTTAGGGAATTTGAAGAAAACTCATGATTGAAAGCTATAGTAAGAGAATTTTTTAAAAAATAATCATTTAAGGATTTTGTAAGAGAATTTAAAGAAAATAATTCCTTGGAAATTTTAGGAAAACTCATGGTTAATTGCTATTGTAATAGAATAAAAAAAAAATAAATATTGAATGTTGTTGAGAGATAATTTTAAAAAAAATAGAACAGAAGATATAATTTGGAAATTATATGAAAAATCCAAATTGAAGACTATAGTAAGGGAATTTGAAGTAAAAGCATTGCTGGAAGCAAAAGTAAGAAAATTTGAAAAAAAAGGTGGTTGAAGGCTATAGTAATTTGAAGAAATTCATCGTAGTAAAACTCATGGCTGAAGTCTATGGTTAAAGAATTTTAAAAAAACTTTGGTTGAAGGCTATAGTAATGGAATTTTTATAGTGTCAACGAAAAAAGGATAGAGTAAGAGAATTTGAAGGAATATAATAGTTGAAGGCTTTAGTAAGGGACTTTTGATAAAAATTATGACTAATGGCTATAGTAAGAGAATTTTAAGATATTCGTGGCAAAAGGCTAGAGTTAGGGAATTTGAAAAAAACTCATGATTGAAGGCTATAGTAAGAGAATTTTTGAAAAATAATCGTTTAAGGCTTTGTAAGAGAATTTAAAGAAAATAATTCCTTGGAAATTTTAGGAAAACTCATGGTTAATTGCTATTGTAATAGAATATAAAAAAAAAAATAAATATTGAATGTTGTTGAGAGATAATTTTTTTAAAAAGAGAACAACAGAAGATATAATTAGGAAATTATATGAAAAATCCAAATTGAAGACTATAGTAAGGGAATTTGAAGTAAAAAAGCATTGTTGGAAGCAATAGTAAGAGAATTTGAAAAAAAAGGTGGTTCAAGGCTATAAAATTTGAAGAAATTCATCAGAGTAAAAACTCATGGCTGAAGTCTATGGTTAAAGAATTTTAAAAAAAACTTTGGTAGAAGGCTATAGTAATAGAATTTTATAGAGTCAAGGAAAAAGGATAGAGTAAGAGAATTTGAAGGAATATAATAGTTGAAGGCTTTAGTAAGGGACTTTTGATAAAAAAAATTATGACTAATGGCTATAGTAAGAGAATTTTAAGATATTCGTGGCAAAAGGCTAGAGTTAGAGAATTTGAAGAAAACTCATGATTGAAGGCTATAGTAAGAGAATTTTAAAAAAATAATCGCTTAAGGCTTTTGTAAGAGAATTTAAAAAGAAAATAATTCCTTTGAAATTTTAGGAAAACTCATGGTTAATTGCTATTGTAATAGAATATAAAGAAAATAAATATTGAATGTTGTTGAGAGATAATTTTAAAAAAAATAGAACAGAAGATATAGTTAGGAAATTATATGAAAAATCCAAATTGAAGACTATAGTAAGGGAATTTGAAGTAAAAAAGAATTGCTGGAAGCAAAAGTAAGAAAATTTGAAAAAAAAGGTGGTTGAAGGCTATAGTAATTTCAAGAAATTCATCAGAGTAAAAACCTCATGGCTGAAGTCTGTGGTTAAAGAATTTTAAAAAACTTTGGTAGAAGGATATAGTAATGGAATTTTTATAGAGTCAAGGAAAAAGGGTAGAGTAAGAGAATTTGAAGGAATATAATAGTTGAAGGTTTTAGTAAGGGACTTTGATAAAAATTATGACTAATGGCTATAGTAAGAGAATTTTAAGATATTCGTGGTAAAAAAGGCTAGAGTTAGAGAATTTGAAGAAAACTCATGATTGAAGGCTATAGTAAGAGAATTTTTTGAAAAAAATAATCGCTTAAGGCTTTTGTAAGAGAATTTAAAGAAAATAATTCCTTGGAAATTTTAGGAAAACTCATGGTTAATTGCTATTGTAATAGAATATAAAGAAAATAAATATTGATTGTTGTTGAGAGATAATTTTAAAAAAAAAATAGAACAGAAGATATAGTTAGAAATTATATGAAAAATCCAAATTGAAGACTATAGTAAGGAATTTGAAGTAAAAGAATTGCTGGAAGCAAAAGTAAGAAAATTTGAAAAAAAAGGTGGTTGAAGGCTATAGTAATTTCAAGAAATTCATCGTAGTAAAACTCATGGCTGAAGTCTGTGGTTAAAGAATTTTTAAAAAACTTTGGTAGAAGGATATAGTAATGGAATTTTTATAGAGTCAAGGAAAAAGGGTAGAGTAAGAGAATTTGAAGGAATATAATAGTTGAAGGCTTTAGTAAGGGACTTTTGATAAAAATTATGACTAATGGCTATAGTAAGAGAATTTTTAGATATTCGTGGCAAAAGGCTAGAGTTAGGGAATTTGAAGAAAACTCATGATTGAAAGCTATAGTAGGAGAATTTTTTGAAAAAATAATCGTTTAAGGCTTTTGTCAGAGAATTTATAGAAAATAATTCCTTGGAAATTTTAGGAAAACTCATGGTTAATTGCTATTGTAATAGAATATAAAGAAAATAAATATTGAATGTTGTTGAGAGAAAATTTTAAAAAAAAAAATAGAACAGAAGATATAGTTAGGAAATTTATATGAAAAATCCAAATTGAAGACTATAGTAAGGGAATTTGAAGTAAAAAAGCATTTGGAAGCAAAAAAGTAAGAAAATTTGAAAAAAAGGTGGTTGAAGGCTATAGTAATTTGAAGAAATTCATCGTAGTAAAACTCATGGCTGAAGTCTATGGTTAAAGAATTTTAAAAAAACTTTGGTTGAAGGCTATAGTAATGGAATTTTTATAGTGTCAACGAAAAAAGGATAGAGTAAGAGAATTTGAAGGAATATAATAGTTGAAGGCTTTAGTAAGGGACTTTTGATAAAAATTATGACTAATGGCTATAGTAAGAGAATTTTAAGATATTCGTGGCAAAAAGGCTAGAGTTAGGGAATTTGAAGAAAACTCATGATTGAAGGCTATAGTAAGAGAATTTTGAAAAAAAAATAATCGTTTAAGGATTTTGTAAGAGAATTTAAAGAAAATAATTCCTTGGAAATTTTAGGAAAACTCATGGTTAATTGCTATTGTAATAGAATATAAAAAAAATAAATATTGAATGTTGTTGAGAGATAATTTTTAAAAAAAGAGAACAGAAGATATAATTAGGAAATTATATGAAAAATCCAAATTGAAGACTATAGTAAGGGAATTTGAAGTAAAAGCATTGTTGGAAGCAATAGTAAGAGAATTTGAAGAAAAAGGTGGTTCAAGGCTATAAAAATTTGAAGAAATTCATCGTAGTAAAACTCATGGCTGAAGTCTATGGTTAAAGAATTTTAAAAAAACTTTGGTAGAAGGCTATAGTAATAGAATTTTTATAGAGTCAAGGAAAAAGGATAGAGTAAGAGAATTTGAAGGAATATAATAGTTGAAGGCTTTAGTAAGGGACTTTTGATAAAAATTATGACTAATGGCTATAGTAAGAGAATTTTAAGATATTCGTGGCAAAAGGCTAGAGTTAGAGAATTTGAAGAAAACTCATGATTGAAGGCTATAGTAAGAGAATTTTTGAAAAAAAATAATCGTTTAAGACTTTTGTAAGAGAATTTAAAGAAAATAATTCCTTGGAAATTTTAGGAAAACTCATGGTTAATTGCTATTGTAATAGAATATAAAGAAAATAAATATTGAATGTTGTTGAGAGATAATTTTTTAAAAAATAGAACAGAAGATATAATTAGGAAATTATATGAAAAATCCAAATTGAAGACTATAGTAAGGGAATTTGAAGTAAAAGCATTGCTGGAAGCAAAAGTAAGAAAATTTGAAGAAAAAGGTGGTTCAAGGCTATAAAAATTTGAAGAAATTCATCGTAGTAAAACTCATGGCTGATGTCTATGGTTAAAGAATTTTTAAAAAACTTTGGTAGAAGGATATAGTAATGGAATTTTTATAGAGTCAAGGAAAAAGGGTAGAGTAAGAGAATTTGAAGGAATATAATAGTTGAAGGCTTTAGTAAGGGACTTTTGATAAAAATTATGACTAATGGCTATAGTAAGAGAATTTTAAGATATTCGTGGCAAAAGGCTAGAGTTAGGGAATTTGAAGAAAACTCATGATTGAAAGCTATAGTAAGAGAATTTTTAAAAAAAAATAATCGTTTAAGGCTTTTGTAAGAGAATTTAAAGAAAATAATTCCTTGGAAATTTTAGGAAAACTCATGGTTAATTGCTATTGTAATAGAATATAAAAAAAAATAAATATTCAATGTTGTTGAGAGATAATTTTAAAAAAAAAATAGAACAGAAGATATAGTTAGGATTTTATATGAAAAATCCAAATTGAAGACTATAGTAAGGGAATTTGAAGTAAAAGCATTGCTGGAAGCAAAAGTAAGAAAATTTGAAAAAAAGGTGGTTGAAGGCTATAGTAATTTGAAGAAATTCATCGTAGTAAAAAACTCATGGCTGAAGTCTATGGTTAAAGAATTTTAAAAAACTTTGGTTGAAGGCTATAGTAATGGAATTTTTATAGTGTCAAGGAAAAAGGATAGAGTAAGAGAATTTGAAGGAATATAATAGTTGAAGGCTTTTAGTAAGGGACTTTTGATAAAAAAATTATGACTAATGGCTATAGTAAGAGAATTTTAAGATATTCGTGGCAAAAGGCTAGAGTTAGAGAATTTGAAGAAAACTCATGATTGAAGGCTATAGTAAGAGAATTTTAAAAAAATAATCGTTTAAGGCTTTTGTAAGAGAATTTAAAGAAAATAATTCCTTGGAAATTTTAGGAAAACTCATGGTTAATTGCTATTGTAATAGAATATAAAGAAAATAAATATTGAATGTTGTTGAGAGATAATTTTAAAAAAAAAAATAGAACAGAAGATATAGTTAGGAAATTATATGAAAAATCCAAATTGAAGACTATAGTAAGGGAATTTGAAGTAAAAAGAATTGCTGGAAGCAAAAGTAAGAAAATTTGAAAAAAAGGTGGTTGAAGGCTATAGTAATTTCAAGAAATTCATCGTAGTAAAAACTCATGGCTGAAGTCTATGGTTAAAGAATTTTAAAAAAACTTTGGTAGAAGGATATAGTAATGGAATTTTTATAGAGTCAAGGAAAAGGGTAGAGTAAGAGAATTTGAAGGAAAATAATAGTTGAAGGTTTTAGTAAGGGACTTTTGATAAAAAATTATGACTAATGGCTATAGTAAGAGAATTTTAGATATTCGTGGGCAAAAAGGCTAGAGTTAGGAATTTGAAGAAAACTCATGATTGAAAGCTATAGTAGGAGAATTTTGAAAAAAAAATAATCGTTTAAGGCTTTTTGTCAGAGAATTTATAGAAAATAATTCCTTGGAAATTTTAGGAAAACTCATGGTTAATTGCTATTGTAATAGAATATAAAGAAAATAAATATTGAATGTTGTTGAGAGAAAATTTTAAAAAAAAAAAAATAGAACAGAAGATATAGTTAGGAAATTATATGAAAAAAAAATCCAAATTGAAGACTATAGTAAGGGAATTTGAAGTAAAAGCATTGCTGGAAGCAAAAAGTAAGAAAAATTTGAAAAAAAAGGTGGTTGAAGGCTATAGTAATTTGAAGAAATTCATCGTAGTAAAAACTCATGGCTGAAGTCTATGGTTAAAGAATTTAAAAAAACTTTGGTTGAAGGCTATAGTAATGGAATTTTTATAGTGTCAAGGAAAAAGGATAGAGTAAGAGAATTTGAAGGAATATAATAGTTGAAGGCTTTAGTAAGGGACTTTTGATAAAAATTATGACTAATGGCTATAGTAAGAGAATTTTAAGATATTCGTGGCAAAAAGGCTAGAGTTAGGGAATTTGAAGAAAACTCATGATTGAAGGCTATAGTAAGAGAATTTTGAAAAAAAATAATCGTTTAAGGCTTTTGTAAGAGAATTTAAAGAAAATAATTCCTTGGAAATTTTAGGAAAACTCATGGTTAATTGCTATTGTAATAGAATATAAAAAAAAATAAATATTGAATGTTGTTGAGAGATAATTTAAAAAAAAAATAGAACAGAAGATATAATTAGGAAATTATATGAAAAATCCAAATTGAAGACTATAGTAAGGGAATTTGAAGTAAAAAGCATTGTTGGAAGCAAAATAGTAAGAGAATTTGAAAAAAAAGGTGGTTCAAGGCTATAAAAATTTGAAGAAATTCATCGTGAGTAAAACTCATGGCTGATGTCTATGGTTAAAGAATTTTAAAAAAAACTTTGGTAGAAGGCTATAGTAATAGAATTTTATAGAGTCAAGGAAAAGGATAGAGTAAAAGAATTTGAAGGAATATAATAGTTGAAGGCTTTAGTAAGGGACTTTTGATAAAAAATTATGACTAATGGCTATAGTAAGAGAATTTTAAGATATTCGTGGCAAAAGGCTAGAGTTAGGGGAATTTGAAGAAAACTCATGATTGAAAGCTATAGTAAGAGAATTTTTAAAAATAATCGTTTAAGGATTTTGTAAGAGAATTTAAAGAAAATAATTCCTTTGAAATTTTAGGAAAACTCATGGTTAATTGCTATTGTAATAGAATATAAAAAAAAATAAATATTGAATGTTGTTGAGAGATAATTTTTAAAAAAAAAAATAGAACAGAAGATAAAGTTAGGAAATTATATGAAAAATCCAAATTGAAGACTATAGTAAGGGAATTTGAAGTAAAAAGCATTGCTGGAAGCAAAAAGTAAGAAAATTTGAAAAAAAAAAAAGGTGGTTGAAGGCTATAGTAATTTGAAGAAATTCATCGTAAGTAAAACTCATGGCTGAAGTCTATGGTTAAAGAATTTTAAAAAAACTTTGGTTGAAGGCTATAGTAATGGAATTTTTATAGTGTCAAGGAAAAAGGATAGAGTAAGAGAATTTGAAGGAATATAATAGTTGAAGGCTTTAGTAAGGGACTTTTGAAAAAAATTATGACTAATGGCTATAGTAAGAGAATTTTAAGATATTCGGAAGCAAAAAAAAGGCTAGAGTTAGGAATTTGAAGAAAATTCATGATTGAAGGCTATAGTAAGAGAATTTTTGAAAAATAATCGCTTAAGACTTTTGTAAGAGAATTTAAAGAAAATAATTCCTTGGAAATTTTAGGGAAAACTCATGGTTAATTGCTATTGTAATAGAATATAAAAAAAATAAATATTGAATGTTGTTGAGAGATAATTTTAAAAAAAATAGAACAGAAGATATAATTAGGAAATTATATGAAAAATCCAAATTGAAGACTATAGTAAGGGAATTTGAAGTAAAAGCATTGTTGGAAGCAATAGTAAGAGAATTTGAAGAAAAAGGTGGTTCAAGGCTATAAAAATTTGAAGAAATTCATCGTAGTAAAACTCATGGCTGATGTCTATGGTTAAAGAATTTTAAAAAAACTTTGGTAGAAGGCTATGGAAATGGAATTTTTATAGAATCAAAGAAAAAGGATAGAGTAAGAGAATTTGAAGGAATATAATAGTTGATGGATTTAGTAAGGGACTTTTGATAAAAATTATGACTAATGGCTATAGTAAGAGAATTTTAAGATATTCGTGGCAAAAGGCTAGAGTTAGGGAATTTTAAGAAAACTCATGATTGAAGGTTATAGTAAGAGAATTTTTTGAAAAATAATCGTTTAAGGCTTTTGTAAGAGAATTTAAAGAAAATAATTCCTTTGAAATTTTAGGAAAACTCATGGTTAATTGCTATTGTAATAGAATATAAAAAAAATAAATATTGAATGTTGTTGAGAGATAATTTTAAAAAAAATAGAACAGAAGATATAGTTAGGAAATTATATGAAAAATCCAAATTGAAGACTATAGTAAGGGAATTTGAAGTAAAAGCATTGCTGGAAGCAAAAGTAAGAAAATTTGAAAAAAAAAGGTGGTTGAAGGCTATAGTAATTTGAAGAAATTCATCGTAGTAAAACTCATGGCTGAAGTCTATGGTTAAAGAATTTTAAAAAACTTTGGTTGAAGGCTATAGTAATGGAATTTTTATAGTGTCAAGGAAAAAAGGATAGAGTAAGAGAATTTGAAGGAATATAATAGTTGAAGGCTTTAGTAAGGGACTTTTGATAAAAATTATTACTAATGGCTATAGTAAGAGAATTTTAAGATATTCGTGGCAAAAAGGCTAGAGTTAGGGAATTTGAAGAAAACTCATGATTGAAGGCTATAGTAAGAGAATTTTTAAAAATAATCGTTTAAGGCTTTTGTAAGAGAATTTAAAGAAAATAATTCCTTGGAAATTTTAGGAAAACTCATGGTTAATTGCTATTGTAATAGAATATAAAAAAAATAAATATTGAATGTTGTTGAGAGATAATTTTTAAAAATAGAACAGAAGATATAATTAGGAAATTATATGAAAAATCCAAATTGAAGACTATAGTAAGGGAATTTGAAGTAAAAGCATTGTTGGAAGCAATAGTAAGAGAATTTGAAAAAAAAGGTGGTTCAAGGCTATAAAAATTTGAAGAAATTCATCGTAGTTAAAACTCATGGCTGAAGTCTATGGTTAAAGAATTTTAAAAAAACTTTGGTAGAAGGCTATAGTAATAGAATTTTTTATAGAGTCAAGGAAAAAGGATAGAGTAAAAAGAATTTGAAGGAATATAATAGTTGAAGGCTTTAGTAAGGGACTTTGATAAAAATTATGACTAATGGCTATAGTAAGAGAATTTTAAGATATTCGTGGCAAAAAGGCTAGAGTTAGGGAATTTGAAGAAAACTCATGATTGAAAGCTATAGTAAGAGAATTTTTAAAAAATAATCGTTTAAGGATTTTGTAAGAGAATTTAAAGAAAATAATTCCTTGGAAATTTTAGGAAAACTCATGGTTAATTGCTATTGTAATAGAATATAAAAAAAAATAAATATTGAATGTTGTTGAGAGATAATTTTAAAAAAAATAGAACAGAAGATATAGTTAGGAAATTATATGAAAATCCAAATTGAAGACTATAGTAAGGGAATTTGAAGTAAAAAAGCATTGCTGGAAGCAAAAAAAGTAAGAAAATTTGAAAAAAAAAGGTGGTTGAAGGCTATAGTAATTTGAAGAAATTCATCGTAGTAAAACTCATGGCTGAAGTCTATGGTTAAAGAATTTTAAAAAAAAACTTTGGTTGAAGGCTATAGTAATGGAATTTTATAGTGTCAAGGAAAAAGGATAGAGTAAGAGAATTTGAAGGAATATAATAGTTGAAGGCTTTAGTAAGGGACTTTTGATAAAAATTATTACTAATGGCTATAGTAAGAGAATTTTAAGATATTCGTGGCAAAAAAGGCTAGAGTTAGGGAATTTGAAGAAAACTCATGATTGAAGGCTATAGTAAGAGAATTTTTGAAAATAATCGTTTAAGGCTTTTGTAAGAGAATTTAAAGAAAATAATTCCTTGGAAATTTTAGGAAAACTCATGGTTAATTGCTATTGTAATAGAATATAAAAAAAATAAATATTGAATGTTGTTGAGAGATAATTTTAAAAAAATAGAACAGAAGATATAATTAGGAAATTATATGAAAAATCCAAATTGAAGACTATAGTAAGGGAATTTGAAGTAAAAGCATTGTTGGAAGCAATAGTAAGAGAATTTGAAGAAAAAGGTGGTTCAAGGCTATAAAAATTTGAAGAAATTCATCGTAGTAAAACTCATGGCTGATGTCTATGGTTAAAGAATTTTAAAAAAACTTTGGTAGAAGGCTATGGAAATGGAATTTTTATAGAATCAAAGAAAAAGGATAGAGTAAGAGAATTTGAAGGAATATAATAGTTGATGGATTTAGTAAGGGACTTTTGATAAAAATTATGACTAATGGCTATAGTAAGAGAATTTTAAGATATTCGTGGCAAAAGGCTAGAGTTAGGGAATTTTAAGAAAACTCATGATTGAAGGTTATAGTAAGAGAATTTTTGAAAAAATAATCGTTAAGGCTTTTGTAAGAGAATTTAAAGAAAATAATTCCTTTGAAATTTTAGGAAAACTCATGGTTAATTGCTATTGTAATAGAATATAAAAAAATAAATATTGAATGTTGTTGAGAGATAATTTAAAAAAAATAGAACAGAAGATATAGTTAGGAAATTATATGAAAAAATCCAAATTGAAGACTATAGTAAGGGAATTTGAAGTAAAAGCATTGCTGGAAGCAAAAGTAAGAAAATTTGAAAAAAGGTGGTTGAAGGCTATAGTAATTTGAAGAAATTCATCGTAGTAAAACTCATGGCTGAAGTCTATGGTTAAAGAATTTTAAAAAAACTTTGGTTGAAGGCTATAGTAATGGAATTTTTATAGTGTCAAGGAAAAAGGATAGAGTAAGAGAATTTGAAGGAATATAATAGTTGAAGGCTTTAGTAAGGGACTTTGATAAAAATTATTACTAATGGCTATAGTAAGAGAATTTTAAGATATTCGTGGCAAAAAAAGGCTAGAGTTAGGGAATTTAAAGAAAACTCATGATTGAAGGCTATAGTAAGAGATTTTTTAAAAAATAATCGTTTAAGGATTTTGTAAGAGAATTTAAAGAAAATAATTCCTTGGAAATTTTAGGAAAACTCATGGTTAATTGCTATTGTAATAGAATATAAAAAAAATAAATATTGAATGTTGTTGAGAGATAATTTTTAAAAAAATAGAACAGAAGATATAATTAGGAAATTATATGAAAAATCCAAATTGAAGACTATAGTAAGGGAATTTGAAGTAAAAGCATTGTTGGAAGCAATAGTAAGAGAATTTGAAAAAAAGGTGGTTCAAGGCTATAAAAAATTTGAAGAAATTCATCGTAGTAAAACTCATGGCTGAAGTCTATGGTTAAAGAATTTTAAAAAAAACTTTGGTAGTAGGCTATAGTAATAGAATTTTTATAGAGTCAAGGAAAAAAAGGATAGAGTAAAAGAATTTGAAGGAATATAATAGTTGAAGGCTTTAGTAAGGGACTTTTGATAAAAAATTATGACTAATGGCTATAGTAAGAGAATTTTAAGATATTCGTGGCAAAAAAAGGCTAGAGTTAGGGAATTTGAAGAAAACTCATGATTGAAAGCTATAGTAAGAGAATTTTAAAAAAAAATAATCGTTTAAGGATTTTGTAAGAGAATTTAAAGAAAATAATTCCTTGGAAATTTTAGGAAAACTCATGGTTAATTGCTATTGTAATAGAATATAAAAAAAAAATAAATATTGAATGTTGTTGAGAGATAATTTTAAAAAAAAAATAGAACAGAAGATATAATTTGGAAATTATATGTATGAAAAAAATCCAAATTGAAGACTATAGTAAGGGAATTTGAAGTAAAAGCATTGCTGGAAGCAAAAGTAAGAAAATTTGAAAAAAAAAGGTGGTTGAAGGCTATAGTAATTTGAAGAAATTCATCGTAGTAAAACTCATGGCTGAAGTCTATGGTTAAAGAATTTTAAAAAACTTTGGTTGAAGGCTATAGTAATGGAATTTTTATAGTGTCAAGGAAAAAGGATAGAGTAAGAGAATTTGAAGGAATATAATAGTTGAAGGCTTTAGTAAGGGACTTTTGATAAAAATTATGACTAATGGCTATAGTAAGAGAATTTTAAGATATTCGTGGCAAAAGGCTAGAGTTAGGGAATTTGAAGAAAACTCATGATTGAAGGCTATAGTAAGAGAATTTTTTGAAAAATAATCGTTTAAGGATTTTGTAAGAGAATTTAAAGAAAATAATTCCTTGGAAATTTTAGGAAAACTCATGGTTAATTGCTATTGTAATAGAATATAAAAAAAATAAATATTGAATGTTGTTGAGAGATAATTTTTAAAAAAATAGAACAGAAGATATAATTAGGAAATTATATGAAAAATCCAAATTGAAGACTATAGTAAGGGAATTTGAAGTAAAAGCATTGTTGGAAGCAATAGTAAGAGAATTTGAAGAAAAAGGTGGTTCAAGGCTATAATAATTTGAAGAAATTCATCGTAGTAAAACTCATGGCTGAAGTCTATGGTTAAAGAATTTAAAAAAAAACTTTGGTAGAAGGCTATAGTAATAGAATTTTTTATAGAGTCAGGAAAAAAAAGGATAGAGTAAAAGAATTTGAAGGAATATAATAGTTGAAGGCTTTAGTAAGGGACTTTGATAAAAATTATGACTAATGGCTATAGTAAGAGAATTTTAAGATATTCGTGGCAAAAAAGGCTAGAGTTAGGGAATTTGAAGAAAACTCATGATTGAAAGCTATAGTAAGAGAATTTTTAAAAAAATAATCGTTTAAGGATTTTGTAAGAGAATTTAAAGAAAATAATTCCTTTGGAAATTTTAGGAAAAACTCATGGTTAATTGCTATTGTAATAGAATATAAAAAAAAAAATAAATATTGAATGTTGTTGAGAGATAATTTTAAAAAAAAAATAGAACAGAAGATATAATTAGGAAATTATATGAAAAATCCAAATTGAAGACTATAGTAAGGGAATTTGAAGTAAAAGCATTGTTGGAAGAAATAGTAAGAGAATTTCAAAAAAAAAGGTGGTTCAAGGCTATAATAATCTCAAGAAATTCATCGTAGTAAAACTCATGGCTGAAATCTATGGTTAAAGAATTTTAAAAAAACTTTGGTTGAAGGCTATAGTAATGGAATTTTTATAGAGTCAAGGAAAAAGGATAGAGTAAGAGAATTTGAAGGAATATAAAAGCTGAAGGCTTTAGTAAGGGACTTTTGATAAAAATTATGACTAATGGCTATAGTAATAGAATTTTAAGATATTCGTGGCAAAAGGCTAGAGTTAGGGAATTTGAAGAAAACTCATGATTGAAGGCTATAGTAGGAGAATTTTTGAAAAATAATCGTTTAAGGATTTTGTAAGAGAATTTAAAGAAAATAATTCCTTGGAAATTTTAGGAAAACTCATGGTTAATTGCTATTGTAATAGAATATAAAGAAAATAAATATTGAATGTTGTTGAGAGATAATTTTAAAAAAAAAAATAGAACAGAAGATATAGTTAGGAAATTATATGAAAAATCCAAATTGAAGACTATAGTAAGGGAATTTGAAGTAAAAGCATTGCTGGAAGCAAAAGTAAGAAAAATTGAAAAAAAAAAAGGTGGTTGAAGGCTATAGTAATTTGAAGAAATTCATCGTAGTAAAACTCATGGCTGAAGTCTATGGTTAAAGAATTTTAAAAAAAACTTTGGTTGAAGGCTATAGTAATGGAATTTTTATAGTGTCAAGGAAAAAAGGATAGAGTAAGAGAATTTGAAGGAATATAATAGTTGAAGGTTTTAGTAAGGGACTTTGATAAAAAATTATGACTAATGGCTATAGTAAGAGAATTTTAAGATATTCGTGGCAAAAGGCTAGAGTTAGGGAATTTGAAGAAAATTCATGATTGAAGGCTATAGTAAGAGAATTTTTGAAAAATAATCGTTTAAGGCTTTTGTAAGAGAATTTAAAGAAAATAATTCCTTGGAAATTTTAGGAAAACTCATGGTTAATTGCTATTGTAATAGAATATAAAAAAAAAAAAAATAAATATTGAATGTTGTTGAGAGATAATTTAAAAAAAAAAAATAGAACAGAAGATATAATTAGGAAATTATATGAAAAAATCCAAATTGAAGACTATAGTAAGGGAATTTGAAGTAAAAGCATTGTTGGAAGCAATAGTAAGAGAATTTGAAAAAAAGGTGGTTCAAGGCTATAAAAATTTGAAGAAATTCATCAGAGTAAAACTCATGGCTGATGTCTATGGTTAAAGAATTTAAAAAAAAACTTTGGTAGAAGGCTATGGAAATGGAATTTTTATAGAATCAAAGAAAAAAGGATAGAGTAAGAGAATTTGAAGGAATATAATAGTTGATGGATTTAGTAAGGGAGTTTTGATAAAAAATTATGACTAATGGCTATAGTAAGAGAATTTTAAGATATTCGTGGCAAAAAGGCTAGAGTTAGGGAATTTTAAGAAAACTCATGATTGAAGGTTACAGTAAGAGAATTTTTGAAAAATAATCGTTTAAGGATTTTGTAAGAGAATTTAAAGAAAATAATTCCTTTGAAATTTTAGGAAAACTCATGGTTAATTGCTATTGTAATAGAATATAAAAAAAAAATAAATATTGAATGTTGTTGAGAGATAATTTTAAAAAAAAATAGAACAGAAGATATAGTTAGGAAATTATATGAAAAATCCAAATTGAAGACTATAGTAAGGGAATTTGAAGTAAAAAGCATTGTTGGAAGCAAAAGTAAGAAAATTTGAAAAAAAAAAAAAAAAGGTGGTTGAAGGCTATAGTAATTTGAAGAAATTCATCGTAGTAAAAACTCATGGCTGAAGTCTATGGTTAAAGAATTTTAAAAAAAACTTTGGTTGAAGGCTATAGTAATGGAATTTTTATAGTGTCAAGGAAAAAGGATAGAGTAAGAGAATTTGAAGGAATATAATAGTTGAAGGTTTTAGTAAGGGACTTTTGATAAAAAATTATTACTAATGGCTATAGTAAGAGAATTTTAAGATATTCGTGGCAAAAAGGCTAGAGTTAGGGAATTTGAAGAAAACTCATGATTGAAGGCTATAGTAAGAGAATTTTTGAAAAATAATCGTTTAAGGCTTTTGTAAGAGAATTTAAAGAAAATAATTCCTTGGAAATTTTAGGAAAACTCATGGTTAATTGCTATTGTAATAGAATATAAAAAAAATAAATATTGAATGTTGTTGAGAGATAATTTTAAAAAAAATAGAACAGAAGATATAATTAGGAAATTATATGAAAAATCCAAATTGAAGACTATAGTAAGGGAATTTGAAGTAAAAGCATTGTTGGAAGCAATAGTAAGAGAATTTGAAGAAAAAGGTGGTTCAAGGCTATAAAAATTTGAAGAAATTCATCGTAGTAAAACTCATGGCTGAAGTCTATGGTTAAAGAATTTTAAAAAAACTTTGGTAGAAGGCTATAGTAATAGAATTTTTATAGAGTCAAGGAAAAAGGATAGAGTAAAAGAATTTGAAGGAATATAATAGTTGAAGGCTTTAGTAAGGGACTTTTGATAAAAATTATGACTAATGGCTATAGTAAGAGAATTTTAAGATATTCGTGGAAAAAAAAAGGCTAGAGTTAGGGAATTTGAAGAAAACTCATGATTGAAAGCTATAGTAAGAGAATTTTTAAAAATAATCGTTTAAGGATTTTGTAAGAGAATTTAAAGAAAATAATTCCTTGGAAATTTTAGGAAAACTCATGGTTAATTGCTATTGTAATAGAATATAAAAAATATAAATATTGAATGTTGTTGAGAGATAATTTAAAAAAAATAGAACAGAAGATATAGTTAGGAAATTATATGAAAAATCCAAATTGAAGACTATAGTAAGGGAATTTGAAGTAAAAGCATTGTTGGAAGCAAAAGTAAGAAAATTTGAAAAAAAGGTGGTTGAAGGCTATAGTAATTTGAAGAAATTCATCGAGTAAAACTCATGGCTGAAGTCTATGGTTAAAGAATTTTAAAAAAACTTTGGTTGAAGGCTATAGTAATGGAATTTTTATAGTGTCAAGGAAAAAGGATAGAGTAAGAGAATTTGAAGGAATATAATAGTTGAAGGCTTTAGTAAGGGATTTTGATAAAAATTATGACTAATGGCAATAGTAAGAGAATTTTAAGATATTCGTGGAAAAAAAAGGCTAGAGTTAGGGAATTTGAAGAAAACTCATGATTGAAGGCTATTGTAAGAGAATTTTTGAAAAATAATCGTTTAAGGCTTTTGTAAGAGAATTTAAAGAAAATAATTCCTTGGAAATTTTAGGAAAACTCATGGTTAATTGCTATTGTAATAGAATATAAAAAAAAAAAAATATTGAATGTTGTTGAGAGATAATTTTTTAAAAAAAAATAGAACAGAAGATATAATTAGGAAATTATATGAAAATCCAAATTGAAGACTATAGTAAGGGAATTTGAAGTAAAAAAAGCATTGTTGGAAGCAATAGTAAGAGAATTTGAAAAAAAAGGTGGTTCAAGGCTATAAAAATTTGAAGAAATTCATCGTAGTAAAACTCATGGCTGAAGTCTATGGTTAAAGAATTTTAAAAAAACTTTGGTAGTAGGCTATAGTAATAGAATTTTTATAGAGTCAAGGAAAAAGGATAGAGTAAAAGAATTTGAAGGAATATAATAGTTGAAGGCTTTAGTAAGGGACTTTTGATAAAAATTATGACTAATGGCTATAGTAAGAGAATTTTAAGATATTCGTGGCAAAAGGCTAGAGTTAGGGAATTTGAAGAAAACTCATGATTGAAAGCTATAGTAAGAGAATTTTTTAAAAAATAATCGTTTAAGGATTTTGTAAGAGAATTTAAAGAAAATAATTCCTTGGAAATTTTAGGAAAACTCATGGTTAATTGCTATTGTAATAGAATATAAAAAAAATAAATATTGAATGTTGTTGAGAGATAATTTTAAAAAAATAGAACAGAAGATATAATTAGGAAATTATATGAAAAATCCAAATTGAAGACTATAGTAAGGGAATTTGAAGTAAAAGCATTGTTGGAAGCAAAAGTAAGAAAATTTGAAAAAAAGGTGGTTGAAGGCTATAGTAATTTGAAGAAATTCATCGTAGTAAAACTCATGGCTGAAGTCTATGGTTAAAGAATTTTAAAAAAAACTTTGGTAGAAGGCTATAGTAATAGAATTTTATAGAGTCAAGGAAAAAGGATAGAGTAAAAGAATTTGAAGGAATAGAATAGTTGATGGCTTTAGTAAGGACTTTGATAAAAAAATTATGACTAATGGCTATAGTAAGAGAATTTTAAGATATTCGTGGCAAAAGGCTAGAGTTAGGGAATTTGAAGAAAACTCATGATTGAAGGCTATAGTAAGAGAATTTTTAAAAAAATAATCGTTTAAGGCTTTTGTAAGAGAATTTAAAGAAAATAATTCCTTGGAAATTTTAGGAAAACTCATGGTTAATTGCTATTGTAATAGAATATAAAAAAAATAAATATTGAATGTTGTTGAGAGATAATTTTTAAAAAAAGAGAACAGAAGATATAATTAGGAAATTATATGAAAAATCCAAATTGAAGACTATAGTAAGGGAATTTGAAGTAAAAGCATTGTTGGAAGCAATAGTAAGAGAATTTGAAGAAAAAGGTGGTTCAAGGCTATAAAAATTTGAAGAAATTCATCGTAGTAAAACTCATGGCTGATGTCTATGGTTAAAGAATTTTAAAAAAACTTTGGTAGAAGGCTATAGAAATGGAATTTTTATAGAATCAAAGAAAAAGGATAGAGTAAGAGAATTTGAAGGAATAGAATAGTTGATGGCTTTAGTAAGGGACTTTTGATAAAAATTATGACTAATGGCTATAGTAAGAGAATTTTAAGATATTCGTGGCAAAAGGCTAGAGTTAGGGAATTTTAAGAAAACTCATGATTGAAGGTTATAGTAAGAGAATTTTTTGAAAAATAATCGTTTAAGGCTTTTGTAAGAGAATTTAAAGAAAATAATTCCTTTGAAATTTTAGGAAAACTCATGGTTAATTGCTATTGTAATAGAATATAAAAAAATTAAATATTGAATGTTGTTGAGAGATAATTTTTTAAAAAATAGAACAGAAGATATAGTTAGGAATTTATATGAAAAATCCAAATTGAAGACTATAGTAAGGGAATTTGAAGTAAAAGCATTGCTGGAAGCAAAAGTAAGAAAATTTGAAAAAAAAGGTGGTTGAAGGCTATAGTAATTTGAAGAAATTCATCGTAGTAAAACTCATGGCTGAAGTCTATGGTTAAAGAATTTTAAAAAAACTTAGGTTGAAGGCTATAGTAATGGAATTTTTATAGTGTCAAGGAAAAAGGATAGAGTAAGAGAATTTGAAGGAATATAATAGTTGAAGGCTTTTAGTAAGGGACTTTTGATAAAAAATTATGACTAATGGCTATAGTAAGAGAATTTTAAGATATTCGTGGCAAAAAGGCTAGAGTTAGGGGAATTTGAAGAAAACTCATGATTGAAAGCTATAGTAAGAGAATTTTTAAAAAATAATCGTTTAAGGATTTTGTAAGAGAATTTAAAGAAAATAATTCTTTTGGAAATTTTAGGAAAAAACTCATGGTTAATTGCTATTGTAATAGAATATAAAAAAAATAAATATTGAATGTTGTTGAGAGATAATTTTTAAAAAAATAGAACAGAAGATATAATTAGGAAATTATATGAAAAATCCAAATTGAAGACTATAGTAAGGGAATTTGAAGTAAAAGCATTGTTGGAAGAAATAGTAAGAGAATTTCAAGAAAAAGGTGGTTCAAGGCTATAATAATCTCAAGAAATTCATCGTAGTAAAACTCATGGCTGAAATCTATGGTTAAAGAATTTTAAAAAAACTTTGGTTGAAGGCTATAGTAATGGAATTTTTATAGAGTCAAGGAAAAAGGATAGAGTAAGAGAATTTGAAGGAATATAAAAGCTGAAGGCTTTAGTAAGGGACTTTTGATAAAAAAATTATGACTAATGGCTATAGTAATAGAATTTTAAGATATTCGTGGCAAAAAAGGCTAGAGTTAGGGAATTTGAAGAAAACTCATGATTGAAGGCTATAGTAGGAGAATTTAAAAAAAAATAATCGTTTAAGGATTTTGTAAGAGAATTTAAAGAAAATAATTCCTTGGAAATTTTAGGAAAACTCATGGTTAATTGCTATTGTAATAGAATATAAAAAAAATAAATATTCAATGTTGTTGAGATAATTTAAAAAAAAAAATAGAACAGAAGATGTAGTTAGGATTTTATATGAAAAATCCAAATTGAAGACTATAGTAAGGGAATTTGAAGTAAAAGCATTGCTGGAAGCAAAAGTAAGAAAAATTTGAAAAAAAGGTGGTTGAAGGCTATAGTAATTTGAAGAAATTCATCGAAAGTAAAAACTCATGGCTGAAGTCTATGGTTAAAGAATTTTAAAAAACTTTGGTTGAAGGCTATAGTAATGGAATTTTTATAGTGTCAAGGAAAAAGGATAGAGTAAGAGAATTTGAAGGAATATAATAGTTGAAGGCTTTAGTAAGGGACTTTTGATAAAAATTATGACTAATGGCTATAGTAAGAGAATTTTAAGATATTCGTAAAAAAAAGGCTAGAGTTAGAGAATTTGAAGAAAACTCATGATTGAAGGCTATAGTAAGAGAATTTTTTAAAAAATAATCGTTTAAGGCTTTTGTAAGAGAATTTAAAGAAAATAATTCCTTGGAAATTTTAGGAAAACTCATGGTTAATTGCTATTGTAATAGAATATAAAGAAAATAAATATTGAATGTTGTTGAGAGATAATTTTAAAAAAAATAGAACAGAAGATATAGTTAGGAAATTATATGAAAAATCCAAATTGAAGACTATAGTAAGGGAATTTGAAGTAAAAGAATTGCTGGAAGCAAAAGTAAGAAAATTTGAAAAAAAAGGTGGTTGAAGGCTATAGTAATTTCAAGAAATTCATCGTAGTAAAACTCATGGCTGAAGTCTGTGGTTAAAGAATTTTTAAAAAACTTTGGTAGAAGGATATAGTAATGGAATTTTTATAGAGTCAAGGAAAAAGGGTAGAGTAAGAGAATTTGAAGGAATATAATAGTTGAAGGCTTTAGTAAGGGACTTTTGATAAAAATTATGACTAATGGCTATAGTAAGAGAATTTTTAGATATTCGTGGCAAAAGGCTAGAGTTAGGGAATTTGAAGAAAACTCATGATTGAAAGCTATAGTAGGAGAATTTTTTGAAAAATAATCGTTTAAGGCTTTTGTCAGAGAATTTATAGAAAATAATTCCTTGGAAATTTTAGGAAAACTCATGGTTAATTGCTATTGTAATAGAATATAAAGAAAATAAATATTGAATGTTGTTGAGAGAAAATTTTAAAAAAAATAGAACAGAAGATATAGTTAGGAAATTATATGAAAAAGCCAAATTGAAGACTATAGTAAGGGAATTTGAAGTAAAAAAAGCATTGCTGGAAGCAAAAGTAAGAAAATTTGAAAAAAAGGTGGTTGAAGGCTATAGTAATTTGAAGAAATTCATCGAGTAAAACTCATGGCTGAAGTCTATGGTTAAAGAATTTTAAAAAAAACTTTGGTTGAAGGCTATAGTAATGGAATTTTTATAGTGTCAAGGAAAAAGGATAGAGTAAGAGAATTTGAAGGAATATAATAGTTGAAGGTTTTAGTAAGGGACTTTTGATAAAAAAATTATGACTAATGGCTATAGTAAGAGAATTTTAAGATATTCGTGGCAAAAAAAAGGCTAGAGTTAGGGAATTTGAAGAAAACTCATGATTGAAGGCTATAGTAAGAGAATTTTTTTGAAAAATAATCGTTTAAGGCTTTTGTAAGAGAATTTAAAGAAAATAATTCCTTGGAAATTTTAGGAAAACTCATGGTTAATTGCTATTGTAATAGAATATAAAAAAAAAAAAAAAATATTGAATGTTGTTGAGAGATAATTTTTAAAAAAAAAATAGAACAGAAGATATAATTAGGAAATTATATGAAAAATCCAAATTGAAGACTATAGTAAGGGAATTTGAAGTAAAAGCATTGTTGGAAGCAATAGTAAGAGAATTTGAAGAAAAAGGTGGTTCAAGGCTATAAAAATTTGAAGAAATTCATCGTAGTAAAACTCATGGCTGATGTCTATGGTTAAAGAATTTTAAAAAAACTTTGGTAGAAGGCTATAGTAATAGAATTTTTATAGAGTCAAGGAAAAAGGATAGAGTAAAAGAATTTGAAGGAATATAATAGTTGAAGGCTTTAGTAAGGGACTTTTGATAAAAATTATGACTAATGGCTATAGTAAGAGAATTTTAAGATATTCGTGGCAAAAGGCTAGAGTTAGGGAATTTGAAGAAAACTCATGATTGAAAGCTATAGTAAGAGAATTTTTAAAAAAATAATCGTTTAAGGATTTTGTAAGAGAATTTAAAGAAAATAATTCCTTTGAAATTTTAGGAAAACTCATGGTTAATTGCTATTGTAATAGAATATAAAAAAAATAAATATTGAATGTTGTTGAGAGATAATTTTAAAAAAAATAGAACAGAAGATAAAGTTAGGAAATTATATGAAAAATCCAAATTGAAGACTATAGTAAGGGAATTTGAAGTAAAAGCATTGCTGGAAGCAAAAAAGTAAGAAAATTTGAAAAAAAAAGGTGGTTGAAGGCTATAGTAATTTGAAGAAATTCATCGTAGTAAAACTCATGGCTGAAGTCTATGGTTAAAGAATTTTAAAAAACTTTGGTTGAAGGCTATAGTAATGGAATTTTTATAGTGTCAAGGAAAAAGGATAGAGTAAGAGAATTTGAAGGAATATAATAGTTGAAGGCTTTAGTAAGGGACTTTTGATAAAAATTATGACTAATGGCTATAGTAAGAGAATTTTAAGATATTCGTGGCAAAAGGCTAGAGTTAGGGAATTTGAAGAAAATTCATGATTGAAGGCTATAGTAAGAGAATTTTTTGAAAAAATAATCGTTTAAGGCTTTTGTAAGAGAATTTAAAGAAAATAATTCCTTGGAAATTTTAGGAAAACTCATGGTTAATTGCTATTGTAATAGAATATAAAAAAAATAAATATTGAATGTTGTTGAGAGATAATTTTAAAAAAATAGAACAGAAGATATAATTAGGAAATTATATGAAAAATCCAAATTGAAGACTATAGTAAGGGAATTTGAAGTAAAAGCATTGTTGGAAGCAATAGTAAGAGAATTTGAAGAAAAAGGTGGTTCAAGGCTATAATAATTTGAAGAAATTCATCATAGTAAAACTCATGGCTGATGTCTATGGTTAAAGAATTTTAAAAAAACTTTGGTAGAAGGCTATAGAAATGGAATTTTTATAGAATCAAAGAAAAAGGATAGAGTAAGAGAATTTGGAAGGAATAGAATAGTTGATGGGTTTTAGTAAGGGACTTTTGACAAAAAAATTATGACTAATGGCTATAGTAAGAGAATTTTAAGATATTCGTAAAAAAAGGCTAGAGTTAGGGGAATTTTAAGAAAACTCATGATTGAAGGTTATAGTAAGAGAATTTTGAAAAATAATCGTTTAAGGCTTTTGTAAGAGAATTTAAAGAAAATAATTCCTTTGAAATTTTAGGAAAACTCATGGTTAATTGCTATTGTAATAGAATATAAAAAAAAAAAATAAATATTAAATGTTGTTGAGAGATAATTTTTAAAAAATAGAACAGAAGATATAGTTAGGAATTTATATGAAAATCCAAATTGAAGACTATAGTAAGGGAATTTGAAGTAAAAGCATTGCTGGAAGCAAAAGTAAGAAAATTTGAAAAAAAAAAGGTGGTTGAAGGCTATAGTAATTTGAAGAAATTCATCAGAGTAAAAACTCATGGCTGAAGTCTATGGTTAAAGAATTTAAAAAAAACTTAGGTTGAAGGCTATAGTAATGGAATTTTTTATAGTGTCAAGGAAAAAGGATAGAGTAAGAGAATTTGAAGGAATATAATAGTTGAAGGCTTTAGTAAGGGACTTTTGATAAAAAATTATGACTAATGGCTATAGTAAGAGAATTTTAAGATATTCGTGCAAAAAAGGCTAGAGTTAGGGAATTTGAAGAAAACCCATGATTGAAGGCTATAGTAAGAGAATTTTTGAAAAATAATCGTTTAAAGCTTTTGTAAGAGAATTTAAAGAAAATAATTCCTTGGAAATTTTAGGAAAACTCATGGTTAATTGCTATTGTAATAGAATATAAAAAAAAAAATAAATATTGAATGTTGTTGAGAGATAATTTTAAAAAAAAACAGAAGAGAATAATAAGGAAATTATATGAAAAATCCAAATTGAAGACTATAGTAAGGGAATTTGAAGTAAAAGCATTGTTGGAAGCAATAGTAAGAGAATTTGAAGAAAAAGGTGGTTCAAGGCTATAAAAATTTGAAGAAATTCATCGTAGTAAAACTCATGGCTGATGTCTATGGTTAAAGAATTTTAAAAAAACTTTGGTAGAAGGCTATAGAAATGGAATTTTTATAGAATCAAAGAAAAAGGATAGAGTAAGAGAATTTGAAGGAATATAATAGTTGATGGCTTTAGTAAGGGACTTTTGATAAAAATTATGACTAATGGCTATAGTAAGAGAATTTTAAGATATTCGTGGCAAAAGGCTAGAGTTAGGGAATTTTAAGAAAACTCATGATTGAAGGTTATAGTAAGAGAATTTTTTGAAAAATAATCGTTTAAGGCTTTTGTAAGAGAATTTAAAGAAAATAATTCCTTTGAAATTTTAGGAAAACTCATGGTTAATTGCTATTGTAATAGAATATAAAAAAAATAAATATTGAATGTTGTTGAGAGATAATTTTTTAAAAAATAGAACAGAAGATATAGTTAGGAATTTATATGAAAAATCCAAATTGAAGACTATAGTAAGGGAATTTGAAGTAAAAGCATTGCTGGAAGCAAAAGTAAGAAAATGAAAAAAAAAGGTGGTTGAAGGCTATAGTAATTTGAAGAAATTCATCGTAGTAAAACTCATGGCTGAAGTCTATGGTTAAAGAATTAAAAAAAAAAACTTAGGTTGAAGGCTATAGTAATGGATTTTTATAGTGTCAAGGAAAAAGGATAGAGTAAGAGAATTTGAAGGAATATAATAGTTGAAGGTTTTAGTAAGGGACTTTGAAAAAATTATGACTAATGGCTATAGTAAGAGAATTTTAAGATATTCGTGGCAAAAAGGCTAGAGTTAGGGAATTTGAAGAAAACTCATGATTGAAAGCTATAGTAAGAGAATTTTTAAAAAAATAATCGCTTAAGGATTTTGTAAGAGAATTTAAAGAAAATAATTTTGGAAATTTTAGGAAAACTCATGGTTAATTGCTATTGTAATAGAATATAAAAAAAAATAAATATTGAATGTTGTTGAGAGATAATTTAAAAAAAAAAAATAGAACAGAAGATATAATTAGGAAATTATATGAAAAAATCCAAATTGAAGACTATAGTAAGGGAATTTGAAGTAAAAGCATTGTTGGAAGAAATAGTAAGAGAATTTTGAAAAAAAGGTGGTTCAAGGGTATAATAATCTCAAGAAATTCATCGTAGTAAAACTCATGGCTGAAATCTATGGTTAAAGAATTTAAAAAAACTTTGGTTGAAGGCTATAGTAATGGAATTTTTATAGAGTCAAGGAAAAAGGATAGAGTAAGAGAATTTGAAGGAATATAAAAGCTGAAGGCTTTAGTAAGGGACTTTTGATAAAAATTATGACTAATGGCTATAGTAATAGAATTTTAAGATATTCGTGGCAAAAGGCTAGAGTTAGGGAATTTGAAGAAAACTCATGATTGAAGGCTATAGTAGGAGAATTTTTTGAAAAATAATCGTTTAAGGATTTTGTAAGAGAATTTAAAGAAAATAATTCCTTGGAAATTTTAGGAAAACTCATGGTTAATTGCTATTGTAATAGAATATAAAGAAAATAAATATTCAATGTTGTTGAGAGATAATTTTAAAAAAAATAGAACAGAAGATGTAGTTAGGATTTTATATGAAAAATCCAAATTGAAGACTATAGTAAGGGAATTTGAAGTAAAAGCATTGCTGGAAGCAAAAGTAAGAAAATTTGAAAAAAAAGGTGGTTGAAGGCTATAGTAATTTGAAGAAATTCATCGTAGTAAAACTCATGGCTGAAGTCTATGGTTAAAGAATTTTAAAAAAACTTTGGTTGAAGGCTATAGTAATGGAATTTTTATAGTGTCAAGGAAAAAGGATAGAGTAAGAGAATTTGAAGGAATATAATAGTTGAAGGCTTTAGTAAGGACTTTGATAAAAAATTATGACTAATGGCTATAGTAAGAGAATTTTAAGATATTCGTGTAAAAAAGGCTAGAGTTAGAGAATTTGAAGAAAACTCATGATTGAAGGCTATAGTAAGAGAATTTTTAAAAAAAAATAATCGTTTAAGGCTTTTGTAAGAGAATTTAAAGAAAATAATTCCTTGGAAATTTTAGGAAAACTCATGGTTAATTGCTATTGTAATAGAATATAAAGAAAATAAATATTGAATGTTGTTGAGAGATAATTTTAAAAAAAAAATAGAACAGAAGATATAGTTAGAAATTATATGAAAAATCCAAATTGAAGACTATAGTAAGGGAATTTGAAGTAAAAGAATTGCTGGAAGCAAAAAGTAAGAAAATTTGAAAAAAAGGTGGTTGAAGGCTATAGTAATTTCAAGAAATTCATCAGAGTAAAACTCATGGCTGAAGTCTGTGGTTAAAGAATTTTTAAAAAACTTTGGTAGAAGGATATAGTTATGGAATTTTTATAGAGTCAAGGAAAAAGGGTAGAGTAAGAGAATTTGAAGGAATATAATAGTTGAAGGCTTTAGTAAGGACTTTGATAAAAAAAATTATGACTAATGGCTATAGTAAGAGAATTTTAGATATTCGTGGCAAAAGGCTAGAGTTAGGGAATTTGAAGAAAACTCATGATTGAAAGCTATAGTAGGAGAATTTTTGAAAAATAATGATTTAAGGCTTTTGTCAGAGAATTTATAGAAAATAATTCCTTGGAAATTTTAGGAAAACTCATGGTTAATTGCTATTGTAATAGAATATAAAGAAAATAAATATTGAATGTTGTTGAGAGAAAATTTTAAAAAAAATAGAACAGAAGATATAGTTAGGAAATTATATGAAAAAGCCAAATTGAAGACTATAGTAAGGGAATTTGAAGTAAAAGCATTGCTGGAAGCAAAAGTAAGAAAATTTGAAAAAAAAAAAGGTGGTTGAAGGCTATAGTAATTTGAAGAAATTCATCAGAGTAAAACTCATGGCTGAAGTCTATGGTTAAAGAATTTTAAAAAAACTTTGGTTGAAGGCTATAGTAATGGAATTTTTATAGTGTCAAGAAAAAAAGGATAGAGTAAGAGAATTTGAAGGAATATAATAGTTGAAGGCTTTAGTAAGGGACTTTTGATAAAAAATTATGACTAATGGCTATAGTAAGAGAATTTTAAGATATTCGTGGTAAAAAAGGCTAGAGTTAGGGAATTTGAAGAAAACCATGATTGAAGGCTATAGTAAGAGAATTTTTTGAAAAATAATCGTTTAAGGCTTTTGTAAGAGAATTTAAAGAAAATAATTCCTTGGAAATTTTAGGAAAAACTCATGGTTAATTGCTATTGTAATAGAATATAAAAAAAAAAAAAAATATTGAATGTTGTTGAGAGATAATTTTTAAAAAATAGAACAGAAGATATAATTAGGAAATTATATGAAAAATCCAAAATTGAAGACTATAGTAAGGGAATTTGAAGTAAAAGCATTGTTGGAAGCAATAGTAAGAGAATTTGAAGAAAAAGGTGGTTCAAGGCTATAAAAATTTGAAGAAATTCATCTAGTAAAACTCATGGCTGATGTCTATGGTTAAAGAATTTTAAAAAAAAACTTTGGTAGAAGGCTATAGTAATAGAATTTTTATAGAGTCAAGGAAAAAGGATAGAGTAAAAGAATTTGAAGGAATATAATAGTTGAAGGCTTTTAGTAAGGGACTTTTGATAAAAAAAAATTATGACTAATGGCTATAGTAAGAGAATTTTAAGATATTCGTGGCAAAAAGGCTAGAGTTAGGGAATTTGAAGAAAACCCATGATTGAAAGCTATAGTAAGAGAATTTTTAAAAAATAATCGTTTAAGGATTTTGTAAGAGAATTTAAAGAAAATAATTCCTTTGAAATTTTAGGAAAACTCATGGTTAATTGCTATTGTAATAGAATATAAAAAAAATAAATATTGAATGTTGTTGAGAGATAATTTTTTAAAAAATAGAACAGAAGATAAAGTTAGGAAATTATATGAAAAATCCAAATTGAAGACTATAGTAAGGGAATTTGAAGTAAAAGCATTGCTGGAAGCAAAAGTAAGAAAATGAAAAAAAAAAAAGGTGGTTGAAGGCTATAGTAATTTGAAGAAATTCATCGTGTAGTAAAACTCATGGCTGAAGTCTATGGTTAAAGAATTTAAAAAAACTTTGGTTGAAGGCTATAGTAATGGAATTTTATAGTGTCAAGGAAAAAGGATAGAGTAAGAGAATTTGAAGGAATATAATAGTTGAAGGCTTTAGTAAGGGACTTTTGATAAAAATTATGACTAATGGCTATAGTAAGAGAATTTTAAGATATTCGTGGCAAAAGGTTAGAGTTAGGGGAATTTGAAGAAAATTCATGATTGAAGGCTATAGTAAGAGAATTTTTTTGAAAAATAATCGTTTAAGGCTTTTGTAAGAGAATTTAAAGAAAATAATTCCTTGGAAATTTTAGGAAAACTCATGGTTAATTGCTATTGTAATAGAATATAAAAAAAATAAATATTGAATGTTGTTGAGAGATAATTTTTAAAAAAATAGAACAGAAGATATAATTAGGAAATTATATGAAAAATCCAAATTGAAGACTATAGTAAGGGAATTTGAAGTAAAAGCATTGTTGGAAGCAATAGTAAGAGAATTTGAAGAAAAAGGTGGTTCAAGGCTATAAAAATTTGAAGAAATTCATCGTAGTAAAACTCATGGCTGATGTCTATGGTTAAAGAATTTTAAAAAAACTTTGGTAGAAGGCTATAGAAAGGAATTTTTATAGAATCAAAGAAAAAGGATAGAGTAAGAGAATTTGAAGGAATAGAATAGTTGATGGCTTTAGTAAGGGACTTTTGATAAAAATTATGACTAATGGCTATAGTAAGAGAATTTTAAGATATTCGTGGCAAAAGGCTAGAGTTAGGGAATTTTAAGAAAACTCATGATTGAAGGTTATAGTAAGAGAATTTTGAAAAAAAATAATCGTTTAAGGCTTTTGTAAGAGAATTTAAAGAAAATAATTCCTTTGAAATTTTAGGAAAACTCATGGTTAATTGCTATTGTAATAGAATATAAAAAAAAAAAATAAATATTAAATGTTGTTGAGAGATAATTTTAAAAAATAGAACAGAAGATATAGTTAGGAATTTATATGAAAAATCCAAATTGAAGACTATAGTAAGGGAATTTGAAGTAAAAGCATTGCTGGAAGCAAAAGTAAGAAAATTTGAAAAAAAAAAAAGGTGGTTGAAGGCTATAGTAATTTGAAGAAATTCATCGTGAGTAAAACTCATGGCTGAAGTCTATGGTTAAAGAATTTTAAAAAACTTAGGTTGAAGGCTATAGTAATGGAATTTTTATAGTGTCAAGGAAAAAGGATAGAGTAAGAGAATTTGAAGGAATATAATAGTTGAAGGCTTTAGTAAGGGACTTTGATAAAATTATGACTAATGGCTATAGTAAGAGAATTTTAAGATATTCGTGGCAAAAAAGGCTAGAGTTAGGGAATTTGAAGAAAACTCATGATTGAAGGCTATAGTAAGAGAATTTTGAAAATAATCGTTAAAAGCTTTTTTGTAAGAGAATTTAAAGAAAATAATTCCTTGGAAATTTTAGGAAAACTCATGGTTAATTGCTATTGTAATAGAATATAAAAAAATAAATATTGAATGTTGTTGAGAGATAATTTTAAAAAAAGAGAACAGAAGATATAATTAGGAAATTATATGAAAAATCCAAATTGAAGACTATAGTAAGGGAATTTGAAGTAAAAGCATTGTTGGAAGCAATAGTAAGAGAATTTGAAAAAAAAAGGTGGTTCAAGGCTATAAAAATTTGAAGAAATTCATCGTGAAGTAAAAAACCTCATGGCTGATGTCTATGGTTAAAGAATTTTAAAAAAACTTTGGTAGAAGGCTATAGTAATAGAATTTTTATAGAGTCAAGGAAAAAAGGATAGAGTAAAAGAATTTGAAGGAATATAATAGTTGAAGGCTTTTAGTAAGGGACTTTGATAAAAATTATGACTAATGGCTATAGTAAGAGAATTTTAAGATATTCGTGGCAAAAAAAGGCTAGAGTTAGGGAATTTGAAGAAAACTCATGATTGAAAGCTATAGTAAGAGAATTTTTTAAAAAAATAATCGTTTAAGGATTTTGTAAGAGAATTTAAAGAAAATAATTCCTTTGAAATTTTAGGAAAACTCATGGTTAATTGCTATTGTAATAGAATATAAAAAAAATAAATATTGAATGTTGTTGAGAGATAATTTTAAAAAAAAATAGAACAGAAGATAAAGTTAGGAAATTATATGAAAAAATCCAAATTGAAGACTATAGTAAGGGAATTTGAAGTAAAAGCATTGCTGGAAGCAAAAGTAAGAAAAAATTTGAAAAAAAGGTGGTTGAAGGCTATAGTAATTTGAAGAAATTCATCGTAGTAAAACTCATGGCTGAAGTCTATGGTTAAAGAATTTTAAAAAAACTTTGGTTGAAGGCTATAGTAATGGAATTTTTTATAGTGTCAAGGAAAAAGGATAGAGTAAGAGAATTTGAAGGAATATAATAGTTGAAGGCTTTAGTAAGGGACTTTTGATAAAAAATTATGACTAATGGCTATAGTAAGAGAATTTTAAGATATTCGTGGCAAAAGGCTAGAGTTAGGGAATTTGAAGAAAATTCATGATTGAAGGCTATAGTAAGAGAATTTTTAAAAAAATAATCGTTTAAGGCTTTTGTAAGAGAATTTAAAGAAAATAATTCCTTGGAAATTTTAGGAAAACTCATGGTTAATTGCTATTGTAATAGAATATAAAAAAAATAAATATTGAATGTTGTTGAGAGATAATTTTAAAAAAAATAGAACAGAAGATATAATTAGGAAATTATATGAAAAATCCAAATTGAAGACTATAGTAAGGGAATTTGAAGTAAAAGCATTGTTGGAAGCAATAGTAAGAGAATTTGAAGAAAAAGGTGGTTCAAGGCTATAAAAATTTGAAGAAATTCATCGTAGTAAAACTCATGGCTGATGTCTATGGTTAAAGAATTTTAAAAAAACTTTGGTAGAAGGCTATAGAAATGGAATTTTTATAGAATCAAAGAAAAAGGATAGAGTAAGAGAATTTGAAGGAATATAATAGTTGATGGCTTTAGTAAGGGACTTTTGATAAAAATTATGACTAATGGCTATAGTAAGAGAATTTTAAGATATTCGTGGCAAAAGGCTAGAGTTAGGATATTTTAAGAAAAACTCATGATTGAAGGTTATAGTAAGAGAATTTTTGAAAAATAATCGCTAAGGCTTTTGTAAGAGAATTTAAAGAAAATAATTCCTTTGAAATTTTAGGAAAACTCATGGTTAATTGCTATTGTAATAGAATATAAAAAAATTAAATATTGAATGTTGTTGAGAGATAATTTTAAAAAAATAGAACAGAAGATATAGTTAGGAATTTATATGAAAATCCAAATTGAAGACTATAGTAAGGGAATTTGAAGTAAAAGCATTGCTGGAAGCAAAAGTAAGAAAATTTGAAAAAAAAAGGTGGTTGAAGGCTATAGTAATTTGAAGAAATTCATCAGAGTAAAAACTCATGGCTGAAGTCTATGGTTAAAGAATTTTAAAAAAAACTTAGGTTGAAGGCTATAGTAATGGAATTTTTATAGTGTCAAGGAAAAAAGGATAGAGTAAGAGAATTTGAAGGAATATAATAGTTGAAGGCTTTAGTAAGGGACTTTGATAAAAATTATGACTAATGGCTATAGTAAGAGAATTTTAAGATATTCGTGGCAAAAGGCTAGAGTTAGGGAATTTGAAGAAAACTCATGATTGAAGGCTATAGTAAGAGAATTTTTTGAAAAATAATCGTTTAAAGCTTTTGTAAGAGAATTTAAAGAAAATAATTCCTTGGAAATTTTAGGAAAACTCATGGTTAATTGCTATTGTAATAGAATATAAAAAAAATAAATATTGAATGTTGTTGAGAGATAATTTTTTAAAAAAGAGAACAGAAGATATAATTAGGAAATTATATGAAAAATCCAAATTGAAGACTATAGTAAGGGAATTTGAAGTAAAAGCATTGTTGGAAGCAATAGTAAGAGAATTTGAAGAAAAAGGTGGTTCAAGGCTATAAAAATTTGAAGAAATTCATCGTAGTAAAACTCATGGCTGAAGTCTATGGTTAAAGAATTTTAAAAAAACTTTGGTAGAAGGCTATAGTAATAGAATTTTTATAGAGTCAAGGAAAAGGATAGAGTAAAAGAATTTGAAGGAATATAATAGTTGAAGGCTTTAGTAAGGGACTTTGATAAAAAATTATGACTAATGGCTATAGTAAGAGAATTTTAAGATATTCGGCAAAAAAAGGCTAGAGTTAGGGAATTTGAAGAAAACTCATGATTGAAAGCTATAGTAAGAGAATTTTTAAAAAATAATCGCTTAAGGATTTTGTAAGAGAATTTAAAGAAAATAATTCTTGGAAATTTTAGGAAAACTCATGGTTAATTGCTATTGTAATAGAATATAAAAAAAATAAATATTGAATGTTGTTGAGAGATAATTTTTAAAAAAAAATAGAACAGAAGATATAGTTAGGAAATTATATGAAAATCCAAATTGAAGACTATAGTAAGGGAATTTGAAAAAAAAGAATTGCTGGAAGCAAAAAGTAAGAAAATTTGAAAAAAAGGTGGTTGAAGGCTATAGTAATTTCAAGAAATTCATCAGAGTAAAACTCATGGCTGAAGTCTGTGGTTAAAGAATTTTTAAAATCTTTGGTAGAAGGATATAGTAATGGAATTTTTATAGAGTCAAGGAAAAAAGGGTAGAGTAAGAGAATTTGAAGGAATATAATAGTTGAAGGTTTTAGTAAGGGACTTTTGATAAAAAAATTATGACTAATGGCTATAGTAAGAGAATTTTTAAGATATTCGTGGCAAAAGGCTAGAGTTAGGGAATTTGAAGAAAATTCATGATTGAAGGCTATAGTAAGAGAATTTTTTAAAAAAATAATCGTTTAAGGCTTTTGTAAGAGAATTTAAAGAAAATAATTCCATGGAAATTTTAGGAAAACTCATGGTTAATTGCTATTGTAATAGAATATAAAGAAAATAAATATTGAATGTTGTTGAGAGATAATTTTTTAAAAAAATAGAACAGAAGATATAGTTAGAAATTATATGAAAAATCCAAATTGAAGACTATAGTAAGGGAATTTGAAGTAAAAGAATTGGTTGGAAGAAAAAGTAAGAAAATTTGAAAAAAAGGTGTTTGAAGGCTATAGTAATTTCAAGAAATTCATCGAGAGTAAAACTCATGGCTGAAGTCTGTGGTTAAAGAATTTTAAAAACTTTGGTAGAAGGATATAGTAATGGAATTTTTATAGAGTCAAGGAAAAGGGTAGAGTAAGAGAATTTGAAGGAATATAATAGTTGAAGGCTTTAGTAAGGGACTTTTTGATAAAAATTATGACTAATGGCTATAGTAAGAGAATTTTTAGATATTCGTGGAAAAAGGCTAGAGTTAGGGAATTTGAAGAAAACCCATGATTGAAAGCTATAGTAGGAGAATTTTTTGAAAAATAATCGTTTAAGGCTTTGTCAGAGAATTTATAGAAAATAATTCCTTGGAAATTTTAGGAAAACTCATGGTTAATTGCTATTGTAATAGAATATAAAAGAAAATAAATATTGAATGTTGTTGAGAGAAAATTTTAAAAAAATAGAACAGAAGATATAGTTAGGAAATTATATGAAAAATCCAAATTGAAGACTATAGTAAGGGAATTTGAAGTAAAAGCATTGCTAGAAGCAAAAAAGTAAGAAAATTTGAAAAAAAAAGGTGGTTGAAGGCTATAGTAATTTGAAGAAATTCAGTAGTAAAACCCATGGCTGAAGTCTATGGTTAAAGAATTTTAAAAAAACTTTGGTTGAAGGCTATAGTAATGGAATTTTATAGTGTCAAGGAAAAAGGATAGAGTAAGAGAATTTGAAGGAATATAATAGTTGAAGGCTTTAGTAAGGGACTTTTGATAAAAATTATGACTAATGGCTATAGTAAGAGAATTTTAAGATATTCGTATAAAAAGGCTAGAGTTAGGGAATTTGAAGAAAACTCATGATTGAAGGCTATAGTAAGAGAATTTTTTGGAAAATAATCGTTTAAGGCTTTTGTAAGAGAATTTAAAGAAAATAATTCCTTGGAAATTTTAGGAAAACTCATGGTTAATTGCTATTGTAATGGAATATAAAAAAAATAAATATTGAATGTTGTTGAGAGATAATTTTTTAAAAAATAGAACAGAAGATATAATTAGGAAATTATATGAAAAATCCAAATTGAAGACTATAGTAAGGGAATTTGAAGTAAAAGCATTGTTGGAAGCAATAGTAAGAGAATTTGAAGAAAAAGGTGGTTCAAGGCTATAAAAATTTGAAGAAATTCATCGTAGTAAAACTCATGGCTGATGTCTATGGTTAAAGAATTTTAAAAAAACTTTGGTAGAAGGCTATAGTAATAGAATTTTTATAGAGTCAAGGAAAAAGGATAGAGTAAAAGAATTTGAAGGAATATAATAGTTGAAGGCTTTAGTAAGGGACTTTTGATAAAAATTATGACTAATGGCTATAGTAAGAGAATTTTAAGATATTCGTGGCAAAAGGCTAGAGTTAGGGAATTTGAAGAAAACTCATGATTGAAAGCTATAGTAAGAGAATTTTAAAAAATAATCGTTTATGGATTTTGTAAGAGAATTTAAAGAAAATAATTCCTTTGAAATTTTAGGAAAACTCATGGTTAATTGCTATTGTAATAGAATATAAAAAAAAAATAAATATTGAATGTTGTTGAGAGATAATTTTTAAAAAATAGAACAGAAGATAAAGTTAGGAAATTATATGAAAAATCCAAATTGAAGACTATAGTAAGGGAATTTGAAGTAAAAGCATTGCTGGAAGCAAAAAGTAAGAAAATTGAAAAAAAAAAAGGTGGTTGAAGGCTATAGTAATTTGAAGAAATTCATCAGAGTAAAAAACTCATGGCTGAAGTCTATGGTTAAAGAATTTTAAAAAACTTTTTGAAGGCTATAGTAATGGAATTTTATAGTGTCAAGGAAAAAGGATAGAGTAAGAGAATTTGAAGGAATATAATAGTTGAAGGCTTTAGTAAGGACTTTGATAAAAATTATGACTAATGGCTATAGTAAGAGAATTTTAAGATATTCGTGGCAAAAGGCTAGAGTTAGGAATTTGAAGAAAACTCATGATTGAAGGCTATAGTAAGAGAATTTTGAAAAATAATCGTTTAAGGCTTTTGTAAGAGAATTTAAAGAAAATAATCCTTGGAAATTATAGGAAAACTCATGGTTAATTGCTATTGTAATAGAATATAAAAAAAAATAAATATTGAATGTTGTTGAGAGATAATTTTTAAAAATAGAACAGAAGATATAGTTAGGAAATTATATGAAAAATCCAAATTGAAGACTATAGTAAGGGAATTTGAAGTAAAAGAATTGCTGGAAGCAAAAGTAAGAAAATTTGAAAAAAAAGGTGGTTGAAGGCTATAGTAATTTCAAGAAATTCATCGTAGTAAAACTCATGGCTGAAGTCTGTGGTTAAAGAATTTTTAAAAATCTTTGGTAGAAGGATATTGTAATGGAATTTTTATAGAGTCAAGGAAAAAGGGTAGAGTAAGAGAATTTGAAGGAATATAATAGTTGAAGGCTTTTAGTAAGGACTTTTGATAAAAAATTATGACTAATGGCTATAGTAAGAGAATTTTTAGATATTGTGGCAAAAAGGCTAGAGTTAGGGAATTTGAAGAAAACTCATGATTGAAAGCTATAGTAGGAGAATTTTTTTGAAAAAAAATAATCGTTTAATGATTTTGTCAGAGAATTTATAGAAAATAATTCCTTGGAAATTTTAGGAAAACTCATGGTTAATTGCTATTGTAATAGAATATAAAGAAAATAAATATTGAATGTTGTTGAGAGAAAATTTAAAAAAAAAATAGAACAGAAGATATAGTTAGGAAATTATATGAAAAACTAAATTGAAGACTATAGTAAGGGAATTTGAAGTAAAAGCATTGTTGGAAGCAAAAGTAAGAAAATTTCAAAAAAAGGTGGTTGAAGGCTATAGTAATTTGAAGAAATTCATCGTGAGTAAAACTCATGGCTGAAGTCTATGGTTAAAGAATTTTAAAAAACTTTGGTTGAAGGCTATAGTAATGGAATTTTATAGTGTCAAGGAAAAAGGATAGAGTAAGAGAATTTGAAGGAATATAATAGTTGAAGGCTTTAGTAAGGGACTTTGATAAAAAAAATTATGACTAATGGCTATAGTAAGAGAATTTTAAGATATTCGTGGCAAAAAAGGCTAGAGTTAGGAATTTGAAGAAAATTCATGATTGAAGGCTATAGTAAGAGAATTTTTTGAAAAAATAATCGCTTAAGGATTTTGTAAGAGAATTTAAAGAAAATAATTCCTTGGAAATTTTAGTAAAACTCATGGTTAATTGCTATTGTAATAGAATATAAAAAAAAAATAAATATTGAATGTTGTTGAGAGATAATTTAAAAAAAATAGAACAGAAGATATAATTAGGAAATTATATGAAAATCCAAATTGAAGACCATAGTAAGGGAATTTGAAGTAAAAGCATTGCTGGAAGCTAAATAGTAAGAGAATTTGAAAAAAGGTGGTTCAAGGCTATAAAAATTTGAAGAAATTCATCAGTAAAACTCATGGCTGATGTCTATGGTTAAAGAATTAAAAAAAAAAAACTTTGGTAGAAGGCTATAGAAATGGAATTTTTATAGAATCAAAGAAAAGGATAGAGTAAGAGAATTTGAAGGAATAGAATAGTTGATGGCTTTAGTAAGGGACTTTTGATAAAAATTATGACTAATGGCTATAGTAAGAGAATTTTAAGATATTCGTGGCAAAAGGCTAGAGTTGGGGAATTTTAAGAAAACTCATGATTGAAGGTTATAGTAAGAGAATTTTTTTGAAAAATAATCGTTTAAGGTTTTTTTTGTAAGAGAATTTAAAGAAAAAATTCCTTGGAAATTTAAGGAAAACTCATGGTTAATTGCCATTGTAATAGAATATAAAGAAAATAAATATTGAATGTTGTTGAGAAAAAATTTAAAAAAAAATAGAACAGAAGACATAGTTAGGAAATTATATGAAAAATCCAAATTGAAGACTATAGTAAGGGAATTTGAAGTAAAAAAAGCATTGCTGGAAGCAAAAGTAAGAAAATTTGAAAAAAAAGGTGGTTGAAGGCTATAGTAATTTGAAGAAATTCATTCAAGTAAAACTCATGGCTGAAGTCTATGGTTAAAGAATTTAAAAAAAAACTTTGGTTGAAGGGCTATAGTAATGGAATTTTTATAGTGTCAAGGAAAAAGGATAGAGTAAGAGAATTTGAAGGAATATAATAGTTGAAGGCTTTAGTAAGGGACTTTGATAAAAATTATGACTAATGGCTATAGTAAGAGAATTTTAAGATATTCGTGGCAAAAGGCTAGAGTTAGGGAATTTGAAGAAAACTCATGATTGAAGGCTATAGTAAGAGAATTTTGAAAAAATAATCGTTTAAGGCTTTTGTAAGAGAATTTAAAGAAAATAATTCCTTGGAAATTATAGGAAAACCATGGTTAATTGCTATTGTAATAGAATATAAAAAAATAAATATTGAATGTTGTTGAGAGATAATTTTAAAAAAATAGAACAGAAGATATAGTTAGGAAATTATATGAAAAATCCAAATTGAAGACTATAGTAAGGGAATTTGAAGTAAAAGAATTGCTGGAAGCAAAAGTAAGAAAATTTGAAAAAAAAGGTGGTTGAAGGCTATAGTAATTTCAAGAAATTCATCGTAGTAAAACTCATGGCTGAAGTCTGTGGTTAAAGAATTTTTAAAAAACTTTGGTAGAAGGATATAGTAATGGAATTTTTATAGAGTCAAGGAAAAAGGGTAGAGTAAGAGAATTTGAAGGAATATAATAGTTGAAGGCTTTAGTAAGGGACTTTTGATAAAAATTATGACTAATGGCTATAGTAAGAGAATTTTTAGATATTCGTGGCAAAAGGCTAGAGTTAGGGAATTTGAAGAAAACTCATGATTGAAAGCTATAGTAGGAGAATTTTTTGAAAAATAATCGTTTAAGGCTTTTGTCAGAGAATTTATAGAAAATAATTCCTTGGAAATTTTAGGAAAACTCATGGTTAATTGCTATTGTAATAGAATATAAAGAAAATAAATATTGAATGTTGTTGAGAGAAAATTTTAAAAAAAATAGAACAGAAGATATAGTTAGGAAATTATATAAAAAAAATCCAAATTGAAGACTATAGTAAGGGAATTTGAAGTAAAAAGCATTGCTGGAAGCAAAAAGTAAGAAAATTTGAAAAAAAGGTGGTTGAAGGCTATAGTAATTTGAAGAAATTGTCAGAGTAAAGTAAAACTCATGGCTGAAGTCTATGGTTAAAGAATTTTAAAAAAACTTTGGTTGAAGGCTATAGTAATGGAATTTTATAGTGTCAAGGAAAAAAGGATAGAGTAAGAGAATTGAAGGAATATAATAGTTGAAGGCTTTAGTAAGGACTTTTGATAAAAATTATGACTAATGGCTATAGTAAGAGAATTTTAAGATATTCGTGGCAAAAAAAAGGCTAGAGTTAGGGAATTTGAAGAAAACTCATGATTGAAGGCTATAGTAAGAGAATTTTTTGAAAAATAATCGTTTAAGGATTTTGTAAGAGAATTTAAAGAAAATAATTCCTTGGAAATTTTAGGAAAACTCATGGTTAATTGCTATTGTAATAGAATATAAAAAAAAATAAATATTGAATGTTGTTGAGAGATAATTTTTAAAAAAATAGAACAGAAAGAAGATAAAGTTAGAAATTATATGAAAATCCCAATTGAAGACCATAGTAAGGGAATTTGAAGTAAAAAGAATTGCTGGAAGCAAAAGTAAGAAAATTTGAAAAAAAAAAAGGTGGTTGAAGGCTATAGTAATTTCAAGAAATTCATCGTAGTAAAAAACTCATGGCTAAAGTCTGTGGTTAAAGAATTTTAAAAAATCTTTGGTAGAAGGATATAGTAATGGAATTTTTATAGAGTCAAGGAAAAAAAAGGGTAGAGTAAGAGAATTTGAAGGAATATAATAGTTGAAGGCTTTAGTAAGGGACTTTGATAAAAAATTATGACTAATGGCTATAGTAAGAGAATTTTAGATATTCGTGTAAAAAAAGGCTAGAGTTAGGAATTTGAAGAAAACCTCATGATTGAATAAATATAGTAGGAGAATTTTTTGAAAATAATCGTTTAAGGCTTTTGTCAGAGAATTTATAGAAAATAATTCCCTTGGAAATTTTAGAAAACTCATGGTTAATTTCTATTGTAATAGAATATAAAGAAAAATAAATATTGAATGTTGTTGAGAGAAAATTTTAAAAAAAAATAGAACAGAAGATATAGTTAGGAAATTATATGAAAAAAATCCAAATTGAAGACTATAGTAAGGGAATTTGAAGTAAAAGCATTGCTTGGAAGCAAAAGTAAGAAAATTTGAAAAAAAAGGTGGTTGAAGGCTATAGTAATTTGAAGAAATTCATCATTAGTAAAACTCATGGCTGAAGTCTATGGTTAAAGAATTTTAAAAAACTTTGGTTGAAGGCTATAGTAATGGAATTTTTATAGTGTCAAGGAAAAAGGATAGAGTAAGAGAATTTGAAGGAATATAATAGTTGAAGGCTTTAGTAAGGACTTTGATAAAAATTATGACTAATGGCTATAGTAAGAGAATTTTAAGATATTAAGTGGGCAAAAGGCTAGAGTTAGGGAATTTGAAGAAAACTCATGATTGAAGGCTATAGTAAGAGAATTTTTTGAAAAATAATCGTTTAAGGCTTTTGTAAGAGAATTTAAAGAAAATAATTCCTTGGAAATTTTAGGAAAACTCATGGTTAATTGCTATTGTAATAGAAGATAAAAAAAATAAATATTGAATGTTGTTGAGAGATAATTTTTTAAAAAATAGAACAGAAGATATAATTAGGAAATTATATGAAAAATCCAAATTGAAGACTATAGTAAGGGAATTTGAAGTAAATGCATTGTTGGAAGCAATAGTAAGAGAATTTGAAAAAAAAGGTGGTTCAAGGCTATAAAAATTTGAAGAAATTCATCATTTAGTAAAACTCATGGCTGATGTCTATGGTTAAAGAATTTTAAAAAAAACTTTGGTAGAAGGCTATAGAAATGGAATTTTTATAGAATCAAAGAAAAAAGGATAGAGTAAGAGAATTTGAAGGAATATAATAGTTGATGGATTTAGTAAGGGACTTTTTGATAAAAATTATGACTAATGGCTATAGTAAGAGAATTTTAAGATATTCGTGGCAAAAAAGGCTAGAGTTAGGGAATTTTAAGAAAACTCATGATTGAAGGTTATAGTAAGAGAATTTTTGAAAAATAATCGTTTAAGGCTTTTGTAAGAGAATTTAAAGAAAATAATTCCTTGGAAATTTTAGGAAAACTCATGGTTAATTGCTATTGTAATAGAATATAAAGAAAATAAATATTAAATGTTTTTGAGAGATAATTTTAAAAAAAATAGAACAGAAGATATAATTAGGAAATTATATGAAAAATCCAAATTGAAGACTATAGTAAGGGAATTTGAAGTAAAAGCATTGTTGGAAGCAATAGTAAGAGAATTTGAAGAAAAAGGTGGTTCAAGGCTATAATAATTTGAAGAAATTCATCGAAGTAAAACTCATGGCTGAAGTCTATGGTTAAAGAATTTTAAAAAAACTTTGGTTGATGGCTATAGTAATGGAATTTTTATAGTGTCAAGGAAAAAGGATAGAGTAAGAGAATTTGAAGGAATATAATAGTTGAAGGCTTTAGTAAGGGACTTTTGATAAAAATTATGACTAATGGCTATAGTAAGAGAATTTTAAGATATTCGTGGCAAAAGGCTAGAGTTAGGAATTTGAAGAAAACTCATGATTGAAAGCTATAGTAGGAGAATTTTTTGAAAAATAATCGTTTAAGGCTTTTGTCAGAGAATTTAAAGAAAATAATTCCTTGGAAATTTTAGGAAAACTCATGGTTAATTGCTATTGTAATAGAATATAAAGAAAATAAATATTGAATGTTGTTGAGAGATAATTTTAAAAAAAATAGAACAGAAGATATAGTTAGGAAATTATATGAAAAATCCAAATTGAAGACTATAGTAAGGGAATTTGAAGTAAAAGCATTGCTGGAAGCAAAAAAGAAAAATTGAAAAAAAAAAAAAGGTGGTTGGAAGGCTATAGTAATTTGAAGAAATTCATCGGGAGTAAAAACTCATGGCAGAAGTCTATGGTTAAAGAATTTAAAAAAACTTTGGTTGAAGGCTATAGTAATGGAATTTTATAGTGTCAAGGAAAAAGGATAGAGTAAGAGAATTTGAAGGAATATAATAGTTGAAGGTTTTAGTAAAGGGGACTTTGATAAAAAATTATGACTAATGGCTATAGTAAGAGAATTTTAAGATATTCGTGGCAAAAGGCTAGAGTTAGGGAATTTGAAGAAAACTCATGATAGAAGGCTATAGTAAGAGAATTTTTAAAAAAATAATCGTTTAAGGCTTTTGTAAGAGAATTTAAAGAAAATAATTCCTTGGAAATTTTAGGAAAACTCATGGTTAATTGCTATTGTAATAGAATATAAAGAAAATAAATATTGAATGTTGTTGAGAGATAATTTTCAAAAAAAGCGAACAGAAGATACAATTAGGAAATTATATGAAAAATCCAAATTGAAGACTATAGTAAGGAATTTGAAGTAAAAAAGCATTGCTGGAAGCAAAAGTAAGAAAATTTGAAAAAAAAAAAAGGTGGTTGAAGGCTATAGTAATTTGAAGAAATTCATCAGAGTAAAACTCATGGCTGAAGTCTATGGTTAAAGAATTTTAAAAAACTTTGGTTGAAGGCTATAGTAATGGAATTTTATAGAGTCAAGGAAAAAGGATAGAGTAAAGAATTTGAAGGAATATAATAGTTGAAGGCTTTTAGTAAGGGACTTTTGAAAAAAAATTATGACTAATGGCTATAGTAAGAGAATTTTAAGATATTCGTGGCAAAAGGCTAGAGTTAGGAATTTGAAGAAAACTCACATGATTGAAAGCTATAGTAAAGAGAATTTTTAAAAAATAATCGCTTAAGGATTTTGTAAAGAGAATTTAAAGAAAAATAATTCCATGGAAATTTTAGGAAAACTCATGGTTAATTGCTATTGTAATAGAATATAAAAAAAAAATAAATATTGAATGTTGTTGAGAGATAATTTAAAAAAAAAATAGAACAGAAGATATAGTTAGGAAATTATATGAAAAATCCAAATTGAAGACTATAGTAAGGGAATTTGAAGTAAAAGAATTGCTGGAAGCAAAAGTAAGAAAATTTGAAAAAAAAAGGTGGTTGAAGGCTATAGTAATTTGAAGAAATTCATCGAGTAAAACTCATGGCTGAAGTCTATGGTTAAAGAATTTTGAAAAACTTTGGTTGAAGGCTATAGTAATGGAATTTTTATAGAGTCAAGGAAAAAAGGATAGAGTAGAAGAATTTGAAGGAATATAATAGTTGAAGGCTTTAGTAGGACTTTTGATAAAAAAATTATGACTAATGGATATAGTAAGAGAATTTTAAGATATTCGTGGCAAAAGGCTAGAGTTAGGGAATTTGAAGAAAACCTCATGATTGAAGGCTATAGTAAGGAATTTTTTTGAAAAATAATCGCTTAAGGCTTTTGTCAGAGAATTTTAAAGAAAATAATTCCTTGGAAATTTTAGGAAAACTCATGGTTAATTGCTATTGTAATAGAATATAAAAAAAAATAAATATTGAATGTTGTTGAGAGATAATTTTAAAAAAATAGAACAGAAGATATAGTTAGGAAATTATATGAAAAATCCAAATTGAAGACTATAGTAAGGGAATTTGAAGTAAAAGCATTGCTGGAAGCAAAAGTAAGAGAATTTGAAAAAAAAGGTGGTTGAAGGCTATAGTAATTTGAAGAAATTCATCGTAGTAAAAAACTCATGGCTGAAGTCTATGGTTAAAGAATTTTAAAAAAACTTTGGTTGAAGGCTATAGTAATGGAATTTTTATAGTGTCAAGGAAAAAGGATAGAGTAAGAGAATTTGAAGGAATATAATAGTTGAAGGCTTTAGTAAGGGACTTTTGATAAAAAATTATGACCAATGGCCATAGTAAGAGAATTTTAAGATATTTGGCAAAAGGCTAGAGTTAGGGAATTTGAAGAAAACTCATGATAGAAGGCTATAGTAAGAGAATTTTAAAAAATAATAATCGTTTAAGGATTTTGTAAGAGAATATAAAGAAAATAATTCCATGGAAATTTTAGGAAAACTCCATGGTTAATTGCTATTGTAATAGAATATAAAAAAAATAAATATTGAATGTTGTTGAGAGATAATTTTTAAAAAAAATAGAACAGAAGATATAGTTAGGAAATTATATGAAAAATCCAAATTGAAGACTATAGTAAGGGAATTTGAAGTAAAAAAGAATTGTTGGAAGCAAAAGTAAGAGAATTTGAAAAAAAAGGTGGTTGAAGGCTATAGTAATTTGAAGAAATTCATCGTAGTAAAACTCATGGCTGAAGTCTATGGTTAAAGAATTTTGAAAAACTTTGGTTGAAGGCTATAGTAATAGAATTTTATAGAGTCAAGGAAAAAAGGATAGAGTAGAAGAATTTGAAGGAATATAATAGTTGAAGGCTTTAGTAAGGGACTTTTTGATAAAAAATTATGACTAATGGCTATAGTAAGAGAATTTTAGATATTCGTGGCAAAAAAGGCTAGAGTTAGGGAATTTGAAGAAAACTCATGATTGAAAGCTATAGTAGGTGAATTTTTAAAAAATAATCGTTTAAGGCTTTTGTCAGAGAATTTATAGAAAATAATTCCTAGGAAATTTTAGGAAAACTCATGGTTAATTGCTATTGTAATAGAATATAAAAAAAAAAAAATATTGAATGTTGTTGAGAGATAATTTCAAAAAAAAATAGAACAGAAGATACAATTAGGGAAATTATATGAAAAAATCCAAATTGAAGACTATAGTAAGGGAATTTGAAGTAAAAGCATTGCTGGAAGCAAAAGTAAGAAAATTTGAAAAAAAAGGTGGTTGAAGGCTATAGTAATTTGAAGAAATTCATCGTAGTAAAACTCATGGCTGAAGTCTATGGTTAAAGAATTTTGAAAAAACTTTGGTTGAAGGCTATAGTAATAGAATTTTTATAGAGTCAAGGAAAAAGGATAGAGTAGAAGAATTTGAAGGAATATAATAGTTGAAGGCTTTAGTAAGGGACTTTTGATAAAAATTATGACTAATGGCTATAGTAAGAGAATTTTAAGATATTCGTGGCAAAAGGCTAGAGTTAGGGAATTTGAAGAAAACTCATGATTGAAAGCTATAGTAGGTGAATTTTTTGAAAAATAATCGTTTAAGGCTTTTGTCAGAGAATTTATAGAAAATAATTCCTTGGAAATTTTAGGAAAACTCATGGTTAATTGCTATTGTAATAGAATATAAAGAAAATAAATATTGATTGTTGTTGAGAGAAAATTTTAAAAAAAATAGAACTGAAGATATAGTTAGGAAATTATATGAAAAATCCAAATTGAAGACTATAGTAAGGAATTTGAAGTAAAAGCATTGCTGGAAGCAAAAGTAAGAAAATTGAAAAAAAAAAGGTGGTTGAAGGCTATAGTAATTTGAAGAAATTCATCTAGTAAAACTCATGGCTGAAGTCTATGGTTAAAGAATTTTAAAAAAACTTTGGTTGAAGGCTATAGTAATAGAATTTTTATAGAGTCAAGGAAAAAAAGGATAGAGTAGAAGAATTTGAAGGAATATAATAGTTGAAGGCTTTAGTAAGGGACTTTTGATAAAAAATTATGACTAATGGCTATAGTAAGAGAATTTTTAGATATTCGTGGCAAAAAGGCTAGAGTTAGATTTGGAATTTGAAGAAAACTGAAAAACCAAGGATTGAAAGCTATAGTAGGTGAATTTTTTTTGAAAAATAATCGTTTAAAGGCTTTTGTCAGAGAATTTATAGAAAATAATTCCTTGGAAATTTTAGGAAAACTCATGGTTAATTGCTATTGTAATAGAATATAAAAGAAAATAAATATTGAATGTTGTTGAGAGAAAATTTTAAAAAAATAGAACTGAAGATATAGTTAGGAAATTATATGAAAAATCCAAATTGAAGACCATAGTAAGGGAATTTGAAGTAAAAGCATTGCTGGAAGCAAAAAGTAAGAAAATTTGAAAAAAAAAAAAAGGTGGTTGAAGGCTATAGTAATTTGAAGAAATTCATCAATGAAAGTAAAACTCATGGCTGAAGTCTATGGTTAAAGAATTTTAAAAAACTTTGGTTGAAGGCTATAGTAATGGAATTTTTATAGTGTCAAGGAAAAAAGGATAGAGTAAGAGAATTTGAAGGAATAGCAATAGTTGAAGGCTTTAGTAAGGGACTTTTGATAAAAAATTATGACTAATGGCTATAGTAAGAGAATTTTAAGATATCTCGTGGCAAAAAGGCTAGGTTAGAAATTTGAAGAAAATTCATGATTGAAGGCTATAGTAAGAGAATTTTTGAAAAATAATCCGTTTAAGGCTTTTGTAAGAGAATTTAAAGAAAATAATTCCTTGGAAATTTTAAGAAAACTCATGGTTAATTGCTATTGTAATAGAATATAAAAAAATAAATATTGAATGTAGTTGAGAGATAATTTTAAAAAAAATAGAACAGAAGATATAGTTAGGAAATTATACATGAAAAATCCAAAATTGAAGACTATAGTAAGGGGAATTTGAAGTAAAAAGAATTGCTGGAAGCAAAAGTAAGAAAATTTGAAAAAAAGGTGGTTGAAGGCTATAGTAATTTCCCAAGAAAACGAGTAGTAAAACTCATGGCTGAAGTCCAGGTTAAAGAATTTTAAAAATCTTTGGTAGAAGGATATAGTAATGGAATTTTTATAGAGTCAAGGAAAAAGGGTAGAGTAAGAGAATTTGAAGGAATATAATAGTTGAAGGCTTTAGTAAGGACTTTTGATAAAAATTATGACTAAATGGCTATAGTAAGAGAATTTTAGATATTCGGGTGGCAAAAGGCTAGAGTTAGGAATTTGAAGAAAACTCATGATTGAAAGCTATAGTAGGTGAAAATAATCGTTTAAGGCTTTTGTCAGAGAATTTATAGAAAATAATTCCTTTGGAAATTTTAGGAAAACTCATGGTTAATTGCTATTGTAATAGAATATAAAGAAAATAAATATTGAATGTTGTTGAGAGAAATTTTTAAAAAAATAGAACTGAAGATAGTTAGTTAGGAAATTATATGAAAAATCCAAATTGAAGACTATAGTAGGGGAAAGTGAAAAAGAATTGCTGGAAACAAAAGTAAGAAAATTTGAAAAAAAAAGGTGGTTGAAGGCTATAGTAATTTGAAGAAATTCATCTGTGATTAAAACTCATGGCTGAAGTCTATGGTTAAAGAATTTTAAAAAACTTTGGTTGAAGGCTATAGTAATGGAATTTTTATAGTGTCAAGGAAAAGGATAGAGTAAGAGAATTTGAAGGAATATAATAGTTGAAGGCTTTAGTAAGGGACTTTTGATAAAAAATTATGACTAATGGCTATAGTAAGAGAATTTAAGATATTCGTGGCAAAAAGGCTAGGTTAGGGAATTTGAAGAAAATCCATGATTGAAGGCTATAGTAAGAGAATTTTTTGAAAATTGGGTTTAGGCTTTTTGTAAGAGAATTTAAAGAAAATAATTCCTTGAAAATTTAAAGAAAACTCATGGTTAATTGCTATTGTAATAGAATATAAAAAAAAAAATAAATATTGAATGTAGTTGAGAGATAATTTTAAAAAAAAAATAGAACAGAAGATATAATTAGGAAATTATATGAAAAATCCAAATTGAAGACTTTAGTAAGGGAATTTGAAGTAAAAAAGCATTGTTGGAAGCAATAGTAAGAATTTGAAGAAAAAAGGTGGTTCAAGGCTATAATAATTTGAAGAAATTCATCATAGGAAAGTAAAACTCATGGCAGATGTCTATGGTTAAAGAATTTTAAAAAACTTTGGTTGAAGGCTATAGAAATGGAATTTTATAGAATCAAAGAAAAAGGATAAGTAAGAGAATTTGAAGGAATATAATAGTTGATGGCTTTAGTAAGGGACTTTTGATAAAAAATTATGACTAATAGATTTAGTAAGAGAATTTTAAAGATATTCATTGCAAAAAGGCTAGAGTTAGGGGAATGCGGAAAGAAAACTCATGATTGAAGGTTATAGTAAGAGAATTTTTGAAAAAATAATCGTTTAAGGCTTTTGTAAGAGAATTTAAAGAAAATAATTCCTTGGAAATTTAAGGAAAAAACTCATGGTTAATTGCTATTGTAATAGAATATAAAAAAAATAAATATTGAATGTTGTTGAGAGATAATTTTAAAAAAAATAGAACAGAAGATATAATTAGGAAATTATATGAAAAATCCAAATTGAAGACTATTGTAAAGGGGAATTTGAAGTAAAAAGCATTGTTGGAAGAAATAGTAAGAGAATTTCAAAAAAAAAAAGGTGGTTCAAGGCTATAATAATCTCAAGAAATTCATGTAGTAAAACTCATGGCTGAAATCTATGGTTAAAGAATTTTAAAAAACTTTGGTTGAAGGCTATAGTAATGGAATTTTTATAGAGTCAAGGAAAAGGATAGAGTAAGAGAATTTGAAGGAATATAAAAGTTGAAGGCTTTAGTAAGGGAGAATAAAAAATTATGACTAATAGCTATAGTAATAGAATTTTAAGATATTGGTGGCAAAAAGGCTAGAGTTAGGGGAATTTGAAGAAAACTCATGATTGAAGGCTATAGTAGAGAATTTTTGAAAAATAATCGTTTAAGGATTTTGTAAAAGAATTTAAAGAAAATAATTCATGGAAATTTTAGGAAAACTCATGGTTAATTGCTATTGTAATAGAATATAAAAAAAAATAAATATTGAATGTTGTTGAGAGATAATTTTAAAAAAAAATAGAACAGAAGATATAATTAGGAAATTATATGAAAAATCCAAATTGAAGACTATAGTAAGGAATTTGAAGTAAAAAGCATTGTTGGAAGCAAAAGTAAGAAAATTTGAAAAAAAAGGTGGTTCAAGGCTATAGTAATTTGAAGAAATTCATCGTAGTAAAACTCATGGCTGAAGTCTATGGTTAAAGAATTTTAAAAAACTTTGGTTGAAGGCTATTGTAATGGAATTTTTATAGTGTCAAGGAAAAAGGATAGAGTAAGAGAATTTGAAGGAATATAATAGTTGAAGGCTTTAGTAAGGACTTTGATAAAAATTATGACTAATGGCTATAGTAAGAGAATTTTAAGATATTCGTGGCAAAAAGGCTAGAGTTAGGGAATTTGAAGAAAACTCATGATTGAAGGCTATAGTAAAGAATTTTAAAAAATAATCGTTTAAGGCTTTTGTAAGAGAATTTAAAGAAAATAATTCCTTGGAAATTTTAGGAAAACTCATGGTTAATTGCTATTGTAATAGAATATAAAAAAATAAATATTGAATGTTGTTGAGAGATAATTTTAAAAAATAGAACAGAAGATATAGTTAGAAATTATATGAAAAATCCAAATTGAAGACTATAGTAAGGGAATTTGAAGTAAAAGCATTGTTGGAAGCAAAAGTAAGAAAATTTGAAAAAAAAAAGGTGGTTGAAGGCTATAGTAATTTGAAGAAAATTCATCGTAGTAAAACTCATGGCTGAAGTCTATGGTTAAAAGAATTTTAAAAAAAAAAAAACTTTGGTTGAAGGCTATAGTAATGGAATTTTTTATAGAGTCAAGGAAAAAAAAGGATAGAGTAAAAAGAATTTGAAGGAATATAATAGTTGAAGGCTTTAGTAAGGGACTTTGATACAAAAAATTATGACTAATGGCTATAGTAAGAGAATTTTAAGATATTCGTGGGGCAAAAGGCTAGAGTTAGGGAATTTGAAGAAAACCATGATTGAAGGCTATAGTAAGAGAATTTTTTTTAAAAATAATCGTTTAAGGCTTTTTGTAAGAGAATTTAAAGAAAATAATTCCTTGAAATTTTAGGAAAACTCATGGTTAATTGCTATTGTAATAGAATATAAAAAAATAAATATTGAATGTTGTTGAGAGATATTTTCAAAAAAATAGAACAGAAGATATAATTAGGAAATTATATGAAAAATCCAAATTGAAGACTATAGTAAGGGAATTTGAAGTAAAAGCATTGTTGAAGCAATAGTAAGAGAATTTGAAAAAAAAAAGGTGGTTGAAGGCTATAGTAATTTGAAGAAATTCATCATAGTAAAACTCATGGCTGAAGTCTATGGTTAAAGAATTTTAAAAAAACTTTGGTTGAAGGCTATAGTAATGGAATTTTATAGAGTCAAGGAAAAAGGATAGAGTAAGAGAATTTGAAGGAATATAATAGTTGAAGGCTTTAGTAAGGGACTTTTGATAAAAATTATGACTAATGGCTATAGTAAGAGAATTTTAAGATATTAAGGCAAAAAGGCTAGAGTTAGGGAATTTGAAGAAAACTCATGATTGAAGGCTATAGTAAGAGAATTTTGGAAAAATAATCGTTTAAGGTTTTGTAAGAGAATTTAAAGAAAATAATTCCTTGGAAATTTTAGGAAAACTCATGGTTAATTGCTATTGTAATAGAATATAAAGAAAATAAATATTGAATGTTGTTGAGAGATAATTTTAAAAAAAATAGAACAGAAGATATAATTAGGAAATTATATGAAAAATCCAAATTGAAGACTATAGTAAGGGAATTTGAAGTAAAAGCATTGTTGGAAGCAATAGTAAGAGAATTTGAAGAAAAAGGTGGTTCAAGGCTATAATAATTTGAAGAAATTCATCGTAGTAAAACTCATGGCTGAAGTCTATGGTTAAAGAATTTTAAAAAAACTTTGGTTGATGGCTATAGTAATGGAATTTTTATAGTGTCAAGGAAAAAGGATAGAGTAAGAGAATTTGAAGGAATATAATAGTTGAAGGCTTTAGTAAGGGACTTTTGATAAAAATTATGACTAATAGATATAGTAAGAGAATTTTAAGATATTCGTGGCAAAAGGCTAGAGTTAGGGAATTTGAAGAAAACTCAAGATTGAAGGCTATAGTAAGAGAATTTTCTGAAAAATAATCGTTTAATGCTTTTGTAAGAGAATTTAATGAAAATAATTCCTTGGAAATTTAAGGAAAACTCATGGTTAATTGCTATTGTAATAGAATATAAAGAAAATAAATATTGAATGTTGTTGAGAGTTTATTTATAAAAAAATAGAACAGAAGATATAGTTAGGAAATTATATGAAAAATCCAAATTGAAGACTATAGTAAGGGAATTTGAAGTAAAAAAAGAATTGCTGGAAGCAAAAAAGTAAGAAAATTTGAAAAAAAAGGTGGTTGAAGGCTATAGTAATTTGAAGAAATTCATCGTAGTAGTAAAACTCATGGCTGAAGTCTATGGTTAAAGAATTTTAAAAAACTTTGGTTGAAGGCTATAGTAATGGAATTTTTATAGAGTCAAGGAAAAAAGGATAGAGTAAGAGAATTTGAAGGAATATAATAGTTGAAGGCTTTTTAGTAAGGGACTTTTGATAAAAATTATGACTAATGGCTATAGTAAGAGAATTTTAAGATATTCGTGGCAAAAGGCTAGAGTTAGGGAATTTGAAGAAAACTCATGATTGAAGGCTATAGTAAGAGAATTTTTTGAAAAATAATCGTTTAAGGATTTTTGTAAGAGAATTTAAAGAAAATAATTCCTTGGAAATTTTAGGAAAACTCATGGTTAATTGCTATTGTAATAGAATATAAAGAAAATAAATATTGAATGTTGTTGAGAGATAATTTAAAAAAAAATAGAACAGAAGATATAGTTAGGAAATTATATGAAAAATCCAAATTGAAGACTATAGTAAGGGAATTTGAAGTAAAAGCATTGCTGGAAGCAAAAGTAAGAAAATTTGAAAAAAAAGGTGGTTGAAGGCTATAGTAATTTGAAGAAATTCATCGTAGTAAAACTCATGGCTGAAGTCTATGGTTAAAGAATTTTAAAAAAACTTTGGTTGAAGGCTATAGTAATGGAATTTTTATAGAGTCAAGGAAAAAGGATAGAGTAAGAGAATTTGAAGGAATATAATAGTTGAAGGCTTTAGTAAGGGACTTTGATAAAAAAATTATGACTAATGGCTATAGTAAGAGAATTTTAAGATATTCGTGGCAAAAAGGCTAGAGTTAGGGAATTTGAAGAAAACTCATGATTGAAGGCTATAGTAAGAGAATTTTTGAAAAATAATCGTTTAAGGCTTTTGTAAGAGAATTTAAAGAAAATAATTCTTTGAAATTTTAGGAAAACTCATGGTTAATTGCTATTGTAATAGAATATAAAAAAAATAAATATTGAATGTTGTTGAGAGATAATTTTAAAAAAAATAGAACAGAAGATATAATTAGGGAAATTATATGAAAAATCCAAATTGAAGACTATAGTAAGGGAATTTGAAGCAAAAAAGCATTGTTGGAAGCAATAGTAAAGAGAATTTGAAGAAAAAAGGTGGTTCAAGGCTATAATAATTTGAAGAAATTCATCGTAGTAAAACTCATGGCTGATGTCTATGGTTAAAGAATTTTAAATAAACTTTGGTAGAAGGCTATAGAAATGGAATTTTTATAGAATCAAAGAAAAAGGATAGAGTAAGAGAATTTGAAGGAATATAATAGTTGAAGGCTTTAGTAAGGGACTTTTGATAAAAATTATGACTAATGGCTATAGTAAGAGAATTTTAAGATATTTGTGCCAAAAGGCTAGAGTTATGGAATTTGAAGAAAACTCAAGATTGAAGGCTATAGTAAGAGAATTTTCTGAAAAATAATCGTTTAAGGATTTTGTAAGAGAATTTAAAGAAAATAATTCCTTGGAAATTTTAGGAAAACTCATGGTTAATTTCTATTGTAATAGAATATAAAAAAAAATAAATATTAAATGTTTTGAGAGATAATTTTAAAAAAAAAATAGAACAGAAGATATAATTA
>JAINDJ010000041.1:0-87589 GCA_019845555.1 Aristolochia fimbriata
TGTGGCGATTGGTCAAGGGAAACCAGTAGGTTTAAGTCAACTTGTAGTGACTTGCAAATTGAAAACAATGCCAAAAAAAATATATTTCTATTAGTGTACAAAAAATGAATATTGTATTTTCAGGCCAACACAGTCTTTTTTCCCTCAATTTTTTTTGTGAAATATTTATTCCAAAAATAGTTTTAGTACAATTTAAGCCAATAAAAAAATTTATTTAACAAAATATGAATCCATATTTTTCATTGTTGAAATTTGGAATAGGTAAAATTCATAAGCAATAAACACATACTATGATATTAAGTAAAACTTAATAAGGTAATTCTTTTCACCTATTTGCAAGCTAATTTAACCAAATTAAGAACTAATGGATGCTGAAAGAAAATAAATAAAAGAATGATTTGGCTATTTTTGACAGATAATTAACTTTTTTTAACAAAAGTTTCAATAATAAAATAAAAATGGGTCAAATTGATATTGTATTAGGAGAACATGTGGCCATAACTCCACCAGTAATGATTTTTAAGGTGTATCCATTGGCCATAAATCCACATGTGTGGCGATTGGTCAACGAAACCAATCCCCATAATTCCACTGGTCACAACATGCCCGGTGGAACAAGTCACCAAAAGTCCACTTGTAGCGACTGGCCTGGTTGAACCAGTTGCCAAAAGTCCTCTTGTTGTGACTGGCCAGGTGGATCCAGTCACCAAAAGTCCACTTGTGGTGACTGGCCTTGTGGAACCAGTCGCCAAAAAGTCCATTTATGGCAACTGACCTGGTGAAACCAGTGGCCAAAAAGCCCATTTGTGGCGACTAGATGGGAAACCATTAAGCCATATGCCAACTTGAATAGACTCCTCTAGTGAAATAAGTCTTCATAAATATATTTTGACAAGTGTAAAAAATAAAAAAAGTAATTTCTTTTCAACATAGTCATTTAACCTAAAAATTTGGTTAAAAATATATTTGTTTTATCAAAAGTACTTTAAGAACATTATTATGCCTATGACAAATATTTTGTTATTAAAATATGAATACATATTTTTCATAGTCAAAATTTCTAAATGGAGAAATTCATACGCAATATATACATGCTAAAGATATTTAGTAAAACATAATATGGTAACATTTTTGTTCCTTATTGCAAGCTCATTTAAAAAAATGAAATACAAATGTGGGTGAAAAGTAAACAAATAAAAGACAATCACAGATATTTTTTAGCGATAAATAATTTTTCAAAAAAAGATTCCATAAGGAAATAAAAGATGAGTTAAATTGAAATTGTATTAAGCGTAACCAATCGCCATGAGTCCACTTAGAAGCGAATGGTTCGGTGAAGTCAGTTGCCATAAGACCACTTTTTGCGGCTAATCCATGAAACAAATTGCCATAAGTCCTATTGTGCCAACTAGCCAGGAGGAACGTATTGCCAAAATTCCACTTTGGAGACTGGTCATGGGAAACAAGTTGCTATAAGTCATCTTGTAGCGACATGTAAATTTAAAACAATCACCAAAAATATTTTTGTTCTAGTGTACAAAAATGGATAATGTATTTTCTTTCCAACATTATCATTTTCACTCAAAACTTTCTGAAATGTATATTAGTTTTCAAAAAATACTTTTAGAACAATATTAAGCCAATAAAAAAAATTTAATAATAAAATATGTATCCATATTTTTCGTTGTTGAAATTTTTAAAAGGGGAAATTCATCAGCAACAAGTTAATGCTATAATATCATGAAAAACATATTATGGCAATACATTTCTACCTATTTGCAAGCTAATTAAACAAAATGAATAACAAATGCAAGCAAAAAGAAATAAATAAAATATTGCTAAGGGTATTTCTGATAAATAATTATTTTCTTAACAAAATTTTCAACAATATATAAAAAAAAAGAGTTAAATAGACATTGTATTAGGGGAACCTGTGGCCATAAGTCCAACCAGTAACAATTTGTCAGGTGAATCTAGTCGCCAAAAACCATGTGTGGCAACTGCTTTCGATGAGGCCAGTAGTCATAAGTTCACTTTTGGAGACTTGGCTAGTGCAACCAGTCGCCAAAAGTCAAATTTTGGTGACAAGCCGAGTTAAACGAGTCGCTAAAAGTCCACTTGTGGCGACTAGCCTGGTGGAAATAGTCACCAAAAGTCCACTTGTGGCGATTCGCTTTGGTGGAACCTGTCGCCAAAAGTTCACTTGTGGTGACTGGCCTGGTTGAAAATGTCAAAAAAAGTCCTCTTGTTGTGACTGGCCTGGTGGAACCAGTCACCAAAAGTCCACTTATGGTGATAGGCCTTGAGGAACCAGTCGCCAAAAAGTCCATTTGTGCCAACTGACCTGGTAAAAACCGGTGGCAAAAGGCCAATTTGTGACGATTGGGCGTGGAAACCAGTCGGCATATGACAACAAAAGATGACTTAAATTATTATTATATTATGACAAACCAATTGCCATGAGTCACTAGGTGCAACTGGTTTTGGTGAATCATGTCGCCATAACATTACTTGTTGCGACATTGGTCGATGAAACCAGTTGACCATAAGTCCTCCTATTGTTGCCAAAATTCCACTTGTGGCGATTGGTCAAGGGAAACCAGTAGGTTTAAGTCAACTTGTAGTGACTTGCAAATTCAAAACAATCGCCAAAAATATATTTCTATTAGTGTACAAAAAATGAATATTGTATTTTCAGGCCAACACAATCGTTTTCCCTCAATTTTTTGTGAAATATTTATTCCAAAAATAGTTTTAATACAATTTAGGCTAATAAAAAAAAAATTTATTAACAAAATATGAATCCATATTTTTCATTGTTGAAATTTGGAATAGGTAAAATTCATAAGCAATAAACACATACTATGATATTAAGTAAAACTTAATAAGGTAATTCTTTTCTACCTATTTGGAAGCTAATTTAACCAAATTAAGAACTAATGGATAATGAAAGAAAATAAATAAAAGAATGATTTGGCTATTTTTGACAGATAATTAACTTTTTTTAACAAAAGTTTCAATAATAAAATAAAAATGGGTCAAATTGATATTGTATTAGGAGAACATGTGGCCATAACTCCACCAGTAATGATTTTTAAGGTGTATCCATTGGCCATAAATCCACATGTGGCGACTGGTCAACGAAACCAATCCCCATAATTCCACTGGTCACAACATGCCCGGTGGAACAAGTCACCAAAAGTCCACTTGTAGCGACTGGCCTGGTTGAACCAGTTGCCAAAAGTCCTCTTGTTGTGACTGGCCAGGTGGATCCAGTCACCAAAAGTCCACTTGTCGTGACTGGCCTTGTGGAACCAGTCGCCAAAAGTCATTTTATGGCAACTGACCTGGTGAAACCAGTGGCCAAAAGCCCATTTGTGGCGACTAGATGGGAAACCAGTCGCCATATGCCAACTTGAATAGACTCCTCTAGTGAAATAAGTCTTCATAAATATATTTTGACATAGTCATTTAACCTCAAAATTTGGTTAAAAATATATTTGTTTTATCAAAAGTACTTTAAGAACATTATTATGCCTATGACAAATATTTTGTTATTAAAATATGAATACATATTTTTCATAGTCAAAATTTCTAAATGGAGAAATTCATATGCAATATATACATGCTAAAGATATTTAGTAAAACATAATATGGTAACATTTTTGTTCCTTATTGCAAGCTCATTTAAAAATATGAAGAACAAAAGTGGGTGAAAAGTAAACAAATAAAAGACTATCACAGATATTTTTTAGCGATAAATAATTTTTCAAAAAAAAAAGATTCCATAAGGAAATAAAAGATGAGTTAAATTGAAATTGTATTAAAAGCGTAACCAATCGCCATGAGTCCACTTAGAAGCGAATGGTTCGGTGAAGTCAGTTGCCATAAGACCACTTTTTGCGGCTAATCCATGAAACAAATTGCCATAAGTCCTATTGTGCCAACTAGCCAGGAGGAACGTATTGCCAAAATTCCACTTTGGAGACTGGTCATGGGAAACAAGTTGCTATAAGTCATCTTAGTAGCGACATGTAAATTTAAAACAATCACCAAAAATATTTTTGTTCTAGTGTACAAAAATGGATAATGTATTTTCTTTCCAACATTATCATTTTCACTCAAAACTTTCTGAAATGTATATTAGTTTTCAAAAAATACTTTTAGAACAATATTAAGCCAATAAAAAAAATTTAATAATAAAATATGTATCCATATTTTTCGTTGTTGAAATTTTTAAAAGGGGAAATTCATAAGCAACAAGTTAATGCTATAATATCATGAAAAACATATTATGGCAATACATTTCTACCTATTTGCAAGCTAATTAAACAAAATGAATAACAAATGCAAGCAAAAAGAAATAAATAAAATACTGCTAAGGGTATTTCTGATAAATAAATATTTTCTTAACAAAATTTTCAACAATATAATAAAAAAGAGTTAAATAGACATTGTATTAGGGGAACCTGTGGCCATAAGTCAACCAGTAACAATTTGTCAGGTGAATCTAGTCGCCAAAAACCATGTGTGGCAACTGCTCGATGAGGCCAGTAGTCATAAGTTCACTTTTGGAGACTTGGCTAGTGCAACCAGTCGCCAAAAGTCAAATTTTGGTGACAAGCCGAGTTAAACGAGTCGCCAAAAGTCCACTTGTGGCGACTAGCCTGGTGGAAATAGTCACCAAAAGTCCACTTGTGGCGATTCGCTTGGTGGAACCTGTCGCCAAAAGTTCACTTGTGGTGACTGGCCTGGTTGAAAAAATGTCGCCAAAAGTCCTCTTGTTGTGATGGCCTGGTGGAACCAGTCACCAAAAGTCCACTTATGGTGATAGGCCTTGAGGAACCAGTCGCCAAAATTCCATTTGTGGCAACTGACCTGGTAAAACCAGTGGCAAAAGGCCAATTTGTGACGACTGGACGTGGAAACCAGTCGGCATATGACAACAAAAGATGACTTAAATTAATATTATATTATGACAAACCAATTGCCATGAGTCCACTAGGTGCAACTGGTTTGGTGAATCATGTCACCATAACATTACTTGTTGCGATTGGTCGATGAAACCAGTTGACCATAAGTCCTCCTATTGTTGCCAAAATTCCACTTGTGGCGATTGGTCAAGGGAAACCAGTAGGTTTAAGTCAACTTGTAGTGACTTGCAAATTGAAAACAATCGCCAAAAATATATTTCTATTAGTGTACAAAAAATGAATATTGTATTTTCAGGCCAACACAATCGTTTTCCCTCAATTTTTTGTGAAATATTTATTCCAAAAATAGTTTTAGTACAATTTAAGCCAATAAAAAAAAATTTATTAACAAAATATGAATCCATATTTTTCATTGTTGAAATTTGGAATAGGTAAAATTCATAAGCAATAAACACATACTATGATATTAAGTAAAACTTAATAAGGTAATTCTTTTCTACCTATTTGCAAGCTAATTTAACCAAATTAAGAACTAATGGATAATGAAAGAAAATAAATAAAAGAATGATTTGGCTATTTTTGACAGATAATTAACTTTTTTAACAAAAGTTTCAATAATAAAATAAAAATGGGTCAAATTGATATTGTATTAGGAGAACATGTGGCCATAACTCCACCAGTAATGATTTTTAAGGTGTATCCATTGGCCATAAATCCACATGTGGCGATTGGTCAACGAAACCAATCCCCATAATTCCACTGGTCACAACATGCCCGGTGGAACAAGTCACCAAAAGTCCACTTGTAGCGACTGGCCTGGTTGAACCAGTTGCCAAAAGTCCTTTTGTTGTGACTGGCCAGGTGGATCCAGTCACCAAAAGTCCACTTGTCGTGACTGGCCTTGTGGAACCAGTCGCCAAAAGTCCATTTATGGCAACTGACCTGGTGAAACCAGTGGCCAAAAGCCCATTTGTGGCGACTAGACAGGGAAACCAGTCGCCATATGCCAACTTGAATAGACTCCTCTAGTGAAATAAGTCTTCATAAATATATTTTGACAAGTGTAAAAAATAAAAAAAGTAATTTCTTTTCAACATAGTCATTTAACCTAAAAATTTGGTTAAAAATATATTTGTTTTATCAAAAGTACTTTAAGAACATTATTATGCCTATGACAAATATTTTGTTATTAAAATATGAATACATATTTTTCATAGTCAAAATTTCTAAATGGAGAAATTCATACGCAATATATACATGCTAAAGATATTTAGTAAAACATAATATGGTAACATTTTTTTGTTCCTTATTGCAAGCTCATTTAAAAAAAAATGAAAACAAATGTGGGTGAAAAGTAAAACAAATAAAAGACTATCACAGATATTTTTTAGCGATAAATAATTTTTCAAAAAAAAAAGATTCCATAAGGAAATAAAAGATGAGTTAAATTGAAATTGTATTAAGCGTAACCAATCGCCATGAGTCCACTTAGAAGCGAATGGTTCGGTGAAGTCAGTTGCCATAAGACCACTTTTTGCGGCTAATCCATGAAACAAATTGCCATAAGTCCTATTGTGCCAACTAGCGGGGAGGAACGTATTGCCAAAATTCCACTTTGGAGACTGGTCATGGGAAACAAGTTGCTATAAGTCATCTTGTAGCGACATGTAAATTTAAAACAATCACCAAAAATATTTTTGTTCTAGTGTACAAAAATGGATAATGTATTTTCTTTCCAACATTATCATTTTTTCACTCAAAAATTTTCTGAAATGTATATTAGTTTTCAAAAAATACTTTTAGAACAATATTAAGCCAACAAAAAAAAAAATTTAATAATAAAATATGTATCCATATTTTTCGTTGTTGAAATTTTTAAAAGGGGAAATTCATCAGCAACAAGTTAATGCTATAATATCATGAAAAACATATTATGGCAATACATTTCTACCTATTTGCAAGCTAATTAAACAAAATGAATAACAAATGCAAGCAAAAAGAAATAAATAAAAATACTGCTAAGGGTATTTTGATAAATAAATATTTTCTTAACAAAATTTTCAACAATATAATAAAAAAAGGGTTAAAAGACATTGTATTAGGGGAACCTGTGGCCATAAGTCAACCAGTAACAATTTGTCAGGTGAATCTAGTCGCCAAAAAAACCATGTGTGGCAACTGCTTTCGATGAGGCCAGTAGTCATAAGTTCACTTTTGGAGACTTGGCTAGTGCAAACCAGTCGCCAAAAGTCAAATTTTGGTGACAAGCCGAGTTAAACGAGTCGCCAAAAGTCCACTTGTGGCGACTAGCCTGGTGGAAATAGTCACCAAAAGTCCACTTGTGGCGATTCGCTTGGTGGAACCTGTCGCCAAAAGTTCACTTGTGGTGACTGGCCTGGTTGAAAATGTCGCAAAAAGTCCTCTTGTTGTGAATGGCCTGGTGGAACCAGTCACCAAAAGTCCACTTATGGTGATAGGCCTTGAGGAACCAGTCGCCAAAATTCCATTTGTGGCAACTGACCTGGTAAAACCAGTGGCAACAGGCCAATTTGTGACGACTAGACGTGGAAACCAGTCGGCATATGACAACAAAAGATGACTTAAATTAAAATTATATTATGACAAACCAATTGCCATGAGTTCACTAGGTTCAACTGGTTTGGTGAATCATGTCACCATAAAATTACTTGTTGCGATTGGTCGATGAAACCAGTTGACCATAAGTCCTCTTATTGTTGCCAAAATTCCACTTGTGACGATTGGTTAAGGGAAACCTGTAGGTTTAAGTCAACTTGTAGTGACTTGCAAATTCAAAACAATCGCCAAAAATATATTTCTATTAGTGTACAAAAATGAATATTATTGTATTTTTCAGGCCAACACAATCGTTTTCCCTCAATTTTTTGTGAAATATTTATTCCAAAAATAGTTTTAATACAATTAAGGCTAATAAAAAAAAATTTATTAACAAAATATGAATCCATATTTTTCATTGTTGAAATTTGGAATAGGTAAAATTCATAAGCAATAAACACATACTATGATATTAAGTAAAACTTAATAAGGTAATTCTTTTCTACCTATTTGGAAGCTAATTTAACCAAATTAAGAACTAATGGGTAATGAAAGAAAATAAATAAAAGAATGATTTGGCTATTTTTTGACAGATAATTAACTTTTTAACAAAAGTTTCAATAATAAAAAAAAAATGGGTCAAATTGATATTGTATTAGGAGAACATGTGGCCATAACTCCACCAGTAATGATTTTTAAGGTGTATCCATTGGCCATAAATCCACATGTGGCGATTGGTCAACGAAACCAATCCCCATAATTCCACTGGTCACAACATGCCCGGTGGAACAAGTCACCAAAAGTCCACTTGTAGCGACTGGCCTGGTTGAACCAGTTGCCAAAAAGTCCTTTGTTGTGACTGGCCAGGTGGATCCAGTCACCAAAAGTCCACTTGTCGTGGACTGGCCTTGTGGAACCAGTCGCCAAAAGTCCATTTATGGCAACTGACCTGGTGAAACCAGTGGCCAAAAGCCCATTTGTGGCGACTAGACGGGGAAACCAGTCGCCATATGCCAACTTGAATAGACTCCTCTAGTGAAATAAGTCTTCATAAATATATTTTGACAAGTGTAAAAAATAAAAAAAGTAATTTCTTTTCAACATAGTCATTTAACCTAAAAATTTGGTTAAAAATATATTTGTTTTATCAAAAGTACTTTAAGAACATTATTATGCCTATGACAAATATTTTGTTATTAAAATATGAATACATATTTTTCATAGTCGAAATTTCTAAATGGAGAAATTCATACGCAATATATACATGCTAAAGATATTTAGTAAAACATAATATGGTAACATTTTTGTTCCTTATTGCAAGCTCATTTAAAAAAATGAAATACAAATGTGGGTGAAAAGTAAACAAATAAAAGACTATCACAGATATTTTTTAGCGATAAATAATTTTTGAAAAAAAGATTCCATAAGGAAATAAAAGATGAGTTAAATTGAAATTGTATTAAGCGTAACCAATCGCCATGAGTCCACTTAGAAGCGAATGGTTCGGGTGAAGTCAGTTGCCATAAGACCACTTTTTTGCGGCTAATCCATGAAACAAATTGCCATAAGTCCTATTGTGCCAACTAGCCAGGAGGAACGTATTGCCAAAATTCCACTTTGGAGACTGGTCATGGGAAACAAGTTGCTATAAGTCATCTAGTAGCGACATGTAAATTTAAAACAATCACCAAAAATATTTTTTTGTTCTAGTGTACAAAATGGATAATGTATTTTCTTTCCAACATTATCATTTTCACTCAAACTTTTTCTGAAATGTATATTAGTTTTCAAAAAATACTTTTAGAACAATATTAAGCCAAAAAAAAAATTTAATAATAAAATATGTATCCATATATTTTTCGTTGTTGAAATTTTTAAAAGGGGAAATTCATCAGCAACAAGTTAATGCTATAATATCATGAAAAACATATTATGGCAATACATTTCTACCTATTTGCAAGCTAATTAAACAAAATGAATAACAAATGCAAGCAAAAAGAAATAAATAAAATACTGCTAAGGGTATTTCTGATAAATAAATATTTTCTTAACAAAATTTTCAACAATATAATAAAAAAGGGTTAAAAAGACATTGTATTAGGGGAACCTGTGGCCATAAGTCAACCAGTAACAATTTGTCAGGTGAATCTAGTCGCCAAAAACCATGTGTGGCAACTGCTCGATGAGGCCCGTAGTCATAAGTTCACTTTTGGAGACTTCGCTAGTGCAACCAGTCGCCAAAAGTCAAATTTTTGTGACAAGCCGAGTTAAACGAGTCCAAAAGTCCACTTGTGGTGACTAGCCTGGTGGAAATAGTCACCAAAAGTCCACTTGTGGCGATTCGCTTGGTGGGACCTGTCGCCAAAAGTTCACTTGTGGTGACTGGCCTGGTTGAAACTGTCGCAAAAAGTCCTCTTGTTGTGAATGGCCTGGTGGAACCAGTCACCAAAAGTCCACTTATGGTGATAGGCCTTGAGGAACCAGTTGCCAAAAGTCCATTAGTGGCAACTGACCTGGTAAAACCAGTGGCAATAGGCCAATTTGTGACGACTAGACGTGGAAACCAGTCGGCATATGACAACAAAAGATGACTTAAATTAAAATTATATTATGACAAACCAATTGCCATGAGTTCACTAGGTTCAACTGGTTTGGTGAATCATGTCACCATAAAATTACTTGTTGCGATTGGTCGATGAAACCAGTTGACCATAAGTCCTCCTATTGTTGCCAAAATTCCACTTGTGGCGATTGGTTAAGGGAAACCAGTAGGTTTAAGTCAACTTGTAGTGACTTGCAAATTCAAAACAATCGCCAAAAATATATTTCTATTAGTGTACAAAAAATGAATATTGTATTTTCAGGGCAACACAATCGTTTTCCCTCAATTTTTTGTGAAATATTTATTCCAAAAATAGTTTTAATACAATTTAGGCTAATAAAAAAAAATTATTAACAAAATATGAATCCATATTTTTCATTGTTGAAATTTGGAATAGGTAAAATTCATAAGCAATAAACACATACTATGATATTAAGTAAAACTTAATAAGGTAATTCTTTTCTACCTATTTGCAAGCTAATTTAACCAAATTAAGAACTAATGGATAATGAAAGAAAATAAATAAAAGAATGATTTGGCTATTTTTGACAGATAATTAACTTTTTTAACAAAAGTTTCAATAATAAAAAAAAAATGGGTCAAATTGATATTGTATTAGGAGAACATGTGGCCATAACTCCACCAGTAATGATTTTTAAGGTGTATCAATTGGCCATAAATCCACATGTGGCGACTGGTCAACGAAACCAATCCCCATAATTCCACTGGTCACAACATGCCCGGTGGAACAAGTCACCAAAAGTCCACTTGTAGCGACTGGCCTGGTTGAACCAGTTGCCAAAAGTCCTTTTGTTGTGACTGGCCAGGTGGATCCAGTCACCAAAAGTCCACTTGTCGTGACTGGCCTTGTGGAACCAGTCGCCAAAAGTCCATTTTATGGCAACTGACCTGGTGAAACCAGTGGCCAAAAAAAGCCCATTTGTGGCGACTAGACGGGGAAACCAGTCGCCATATGCCAACTTGAATAGACTCCTCTAGTGAAATAAGTCTTCATAAATATATTTTGACAAAGTAAAAAAAAAAAAAAAAGTAATTTCTTTTCAACATAGTCATTTAACCTAAAAATTTGGTTAAAAATATATTTGTTTTATCAAAAAGTACTTTAAGAACATTATTATGCCTATGACAAATTTTTGTTATTAAAATATGAATACATATTTTTCATAGTCAAAATTTCTAAATGGAGAAAAATTCATAATAATATATACATGCTAAAGATATATAGTAAAACATAATGTGGTATAATTTTTGTTCCTTATAGCAAGCTCATTTAAAAAAATGAAATACAAATATGGGTCAAAAGTAAACGAATAAAAGACTATCACAGATATTTTTTAGCGATAAATAATTTTTGAAAAAAAGATTCCATAAGGAAATAAAAGATGAGTTAAAGTGAAATTGTATTAAGCGTAACCAATCGCCATGAGTCCACTTAGAAGTGAATGGTTCGGTGAAGTCAGTTGCCATAGGACCACTTTTTGCGGCTAATCCATGAAACAAATTGCCATAAGTCCTATTGTGCCTACTAGCCAGGAGGAACGTATTGCCAAAATTCCACTTTGGAGACTGGTCATGGGAAACAAGTTGCTATAAGTCATCTAGTAGCGACATGTAAATTTAAAACAATCACCAAAAATATTTTTTGTTCTAGTGTACAAAAATGGATAATGTATTTTCTTTCCAACATTATCATTTTCACTCAAAATTTTCTGAAATGTATATTAGTTTTCAAAAAAAATACTTTTAGAACAATATTAAGCCAAAAAAAAAATTTAATAATAAAATATGTATCCATATTTTTCGTTGTTGAAATTTTTAAAAGGGGAAATTCATCAGCAACAAGTTAATGCTATAATATCATGAAAAAAACATATTATGGCAATACATTTCTACCTATTTGCAAGCTAATTAAACAAAATGAATAACAAATGCAAGCAAAAAAAATAAATAAATAAAATACTGCTAAGGGTATTTCTGATAAATAAATATTTTCTTAACAAAATTTTCAACAATATAATAAAAAAAGGGTTAAAAAGACATTGTATTAGGGGAACCTGTGGCCATAAGTCAACCAGTAACAATTTGTCAGGTGAATCTAGTCGCAAAAAAACCATGTGTGGCAACTGCTTTCGATGAGGCCAGTAGTCATAAGTTCACTTTTGGAGACTTCGCTAGTGCAACCAGTCGCCAAAAAGTCAAATTTTGGTGACAAGCCGAGTTAAACGAAGTCGCAAAAAAAGTCCACTTGTGGCGACTAGCCTGGTGGAAATAGTCACCAAAAGTCCACTTGTGGCGATTCGCTTGGTGGAACCTGTCGCCAAAAAGTTCACTTGTGGTGACTGGCCTGGTTGAAAATGTCGCCAAAAGTCCTCTTGTTGTGAATGGCCTGGTGGAACCAGTCACCAAAAGTCCACTTATGGTGATAGGCCTTGAGGAACCAGTCGCCAAAAATTCCATTTGTGGCAACTGACCTGTAAAAACCAGTGGCAAAAGGCCAATTTGTGACGACTGGGCGTGGAAACCAGTCGGCATATGACAACAAAAGATGACTTAAATTAAAATTATATTATGACAAACCAATTGCCATGAGTTCACTAGGTTCAACTGGTTTGGTGAATCATGTCACCATAAAATTACTTGTTGCGATTGGTCGATGAAACCAGTTGACCATAAGTCCTCTTATTGTTGCCAAAATTCCACTTGTGACGATTGGTTAAGGGAAACCTGTAGGTTTAAGTCAACTTGTAGTGACTTGCAAATACAAAACAATCGCCAAAAATATATTTCTAATAGTGTACAAAAAATGAATATTGTATTTTCAGGGCAACACAATCGTTTTCCCTCAATTTTTTGTGAAATATTTATTCCAAAAATAGTTTTAATACAATTTAGGCTAATAAAAAAAAATTATTAACAAAATATGAATCCATATATTTCATTGTTGAAATTTGGAATAGGTAAAATTCGTAAGCAATAAACACATACTATGATATTAAGTAAAACTTAATAAGGTAATTCTTTTCTACCTATTTGGAAGCTAATTTAACCAAATTAAGAACTAATGGATAATGAAAAAGAAAATAAATAAAAGAATGATTTGGCTATTTTTGACGGATAATTAACTTTTTTTTTAACAAAAGTTTCAATAATAAAATAAAAATGGGTCAAATTGATATTGTATTAGGAGAACATGTGGCCATAACTCCACCAGTAATGATTTTTAAGGTGTATCCATTGGCCATAAATCCACATGTGGCGATTGGTCAACGAAACCAATCCCCATAATTCCACTGGTCACAACATGCCCGGTGGAACAAGTCACCAAAAGTCCACTTGTAGCGACTGGCCTGGTTGAACCAGTTGCCAAAAGTCTTTTGTTTGTTGTGACTGGCCAGGTGGATCCAGTCACCAAAAGTCCACTTGTCGTGGACTGGCCTTGTGGAACCAGTCGCCAAAAGTCCATTTATGGCAACTGAACTGACCTGGTGAAACCAGTGGCCAAAAAAGCCCATTTTTGTGGCGACTAGCGGGAAACCAGTGCCAGCCATATGCCAACTTGAATAGACTCCTCTAGTGAAATAAGTCTTCATAAAAATATATTTTGACAAGTGTAAAAAAAAAAAAAAAAGTAATTTCTTTTCAACATAGTCATTTAACCTAAAAATTTGGTAAAAAAAAAAATATATTTGTTTTATCAAAAGTACTTTAAGAACATTATTATGCCTATGACAAATATTTTGTTATTAAAATATGAATACATATTTTTCATAGTCAAAATTTCTAAATGGAGAAATTCATCATACATAATATATACATGCTAAAGATATTTAGTAAAACATAATATGGTAACATTTTTGTTCCTTATTGCAAGCTCATTTAAAAAAAAAAATGAAATACAAATGTGGGTGAAAAGTAAACAAATAAAAGACTATCACAGATATTTTTTTAGCGATAAATAATTTTCAAAAAAAAAAAAGATTCCATAAGGAAATAAAAGATGAGTTAAATTGAAATTGTATTAAAGCGTAACCAATCGCCATGAGTCCACTTAGAAGCGAATGGTTCGGTGAAGTCAGTTGCCATAAGACCACCTTTTTGCGGCTAATCCATGAAACAAATTGCCATAAGTCCTATTGTGCCAACTAGCCAGGAGGAACGTATTGCCAAAATTCCACTTTGGAGACTAGTCATGGGAAACAAGTTGCTATAAGTCATCTAGTAGCGACATGTAAATTTAAAACAATCACCAAAAATATTTTTGTTCTAGTGTACAAAAATGGATAATGTATTTTCTTTCCAACATTATCATTTTCACTCAAAATTTTCTGAAATGTATATTACTTTTCAAAAAATACTTTTAGAACAATATTAAGCCAACAAAAAAAATTTAATAATAAAATATGTATCCATATTTTTCGTTGTTGAAATTTTGAAAAGGGGAAATTCATCAGCAACAAGTTAATGCTATAATATCATGAAAAACATATTATGGCAATACATTTCTACCTATTTGCAAGCTAATTAAACAAAATGAATAACAAATGCAAGCAAAAAAGAAATAAATAAAATACTGCTAAGGGTATTTCTGATAAATAAATATTTTCTTAACAAAATTTTCAACAATATAATAAAAAGGGTTAAAAAGACATTGTATTAGGGGAACCTGTGGCCATAAGTCAACCAGTAACAATTTGTCAGGTGAATCTAGTCGCAAAAAACCATGTGTGGCAACTGCTTTCGATGAGGCCCAGTAGTCATAAGTTCACTTTTGGAGACTTAGCTAGTGCAACCAGTCGCCAAAAGTCAAATTTTGGTGACAAGCTGAGTTAAACGAGTCTCCAAAAGTCCACTTGTGGCGACTAGCCTGGTGGAAATAGTCACCAAAAGTCCACTTGTGGCGATTTCGCTTGGTGGAACCTGTCGCCAAAAGTTCACTTGTGGTGACTGGCCTGGTTGAAAAATGTCGCAAAAAAGCCCTCTTGTTGTGAATGGCCTGGTGGAACCAGTCACCAAAAAGTCCACTTATGGTGATAGGCCTTGAGGAACCAGTTGCCAAAATTCCATTTGTGGCAACTGACCTGGTAAAAACCAGTGGCAAAAGGCCAATTTGTGACGACTAGGCGTGGAAACCAGTCGGCATATGACAACAAAAGATGACTTAAATTAAAATTATATTATGACAAACCAATTGCCATGAGTCCACTAGGTTCAACTGGTTTGGTGAATCATGTCGCCATAAAATTACATTACTTGTTGCGATTGGTCAATGAAACCAGTTGACCATAAGTCCTCCTATTGTTGCCAAAATTCCACTTGTGGCGATTGGTCAAGGGAAACCAGTAGGTTTAAGTCAACTTGTAGTGACTTGCAAATTGAAAACAATCGCCAAAAAAATATATTTCTATTAGTGTGTAAAAAAAATGAATATTGTATTTTCAGGCCAACACAATCGTTTTCCCTCAATTTTTTTGTGAAATATTTATTCCAAAAATAGTTTTAATACAATTTAAGCCAAAAAAAAAATTTATTAACGAAATATGAATCCATATTTTTCATTGTTGAAATTTGGAATAGGTAAAATTCATAAGCAATAAACACATACTATGATATTAAGTAAAACTTAATAAGGTAATTCTTTTCTACCTATTTGCAAGCTAATTTAACCAAATTAAGAACTAATGGATGCTGAAAGAAAATAAATAAAAGAATGATTTGGCTATTTTTGACAGATAATTAACTTTTTTAACAAAAGTTTCAATAATAAAAAAAAAAATGGGTCAAATTGATATTGTATTAGGAGAACATGTGGCCATAACTCCACCAGTAATGATTTTTAAGGTGTATCCATTGGCCATAAATCCACATGTGGCGATTGGTCAACGAAACCAATCCCCATAATTCCACTGGTCACAACATGCCCGGTGGAACAAGTCACAAAAAAAGTCCACTTGTAGCGACTGGCCTGGTTGAACCAGTTGCCAAAAAGTCCCTTTTGTTGTGACTGGCCAGGTGGATCCAGTCACCAAAAGTCCACTTGTCGTCGTGACTGGCCTTGTGGAACCAGTCGCCAAAAGTCCATTTATGGCAACTGACCTGGGTGAAACCAGTGGCCAAAAAAAGCCCATTTGTGGCGACTAGACAGGGGAAACCAGTCGCCATATGCCAACTTGAATAGACTCCTCTAGTGAAATAAGTCTTCATAAATATATTTTGACAAGTGTAAAAAAAAAAAAAAAAGTAATTTCTTTTCAACATAGTCATTTAACCTAAAAATTTGGTTAAAAATATATTTGTTTTATCAAAAGTACTTTAAGAACATTATTATGCCTATGACAAATATTTTGTTATTAAAATATGAATACATATTTTTTCATAGTCAAAATTTCTAAATGGAGAAATTCATAAGCTAATATATACATGCTAAAGATATTTAGTAAAACATAATATGGTAACATTTTTGTTCCTTATTGCAAGCTCATTTAAAAAAAAAAATGAAATACAAATGTGGGTGAAAAGTAAACAAATAAAAGACTATCACAGATATTTTTTTAGCGATAAATAATTTTTGAAAAAAAAAAAAAGATTCCATAAGGAAATAAAAGATGAGTTAAATTGAAATTGTATTAAAGCGTAACCAATCGCCATGAGTCCACTTAGAAGCGAATGGTTCGGTGAAGTCAGTTGCCATAAGACCACTTTTTTTGCGGCTAATCCATGAAACAAATTGCCATAAGTCCTATTGTGCCAACTAGCCAGGAGGAACGTATTGCCAAAATTCCACTTTGGAGACTGGTCATGGGAAACAAGTTGCTATAAGTCATTTAGTAGCGACATGTAAATTTAAAACAATCACAAAAAAATATTTTTTGTTCTAGTGTACAAAAATGGATAATGTATTTTCTTTCCAACATTATCATTTTCACTCAAAACTTTCTGAAATGTATATTAGTTTTCAAAAAAAATACTTTTAGAACAATATTAAGCCAAAAAAAAATTTAATAATAAAATATGTATCCATATTTTTTTCGTTGTTGAAATTTTTAAAAGGGGAAATTCATCAGCAACAAGTTAATGCTATAATATCATGAAAAACATATTATGGCAATACATTTCTACCTATTTGCAAGCTAATTAAACAAAATGAATAACAAATGCAAGCAAAAAGAAATAAATAAAATACTGCTAAGGGTATTTCTGATAAATAAATATTTTCTTAACAAAATTTTCAACAATATAATAAAAAAGGGTTAAAAAGACATTGTATTAGGGGAACCTGTGGCCATAAGTCAACCAGTAACAATTTGTCAGGTGAATCTAGTCGCCAAAAACCATGTGTGGCAACTGCTCGATGAGGCCCGTAGTCATAAGTTCACTTTTGGAGACTTCGCTAGTGCAACCAGTCGCCAAAAGTCAAATTTTGGTGACAAGCCGAGTTAAACGAGTCTCCAAAAGTCCACTTGTGGCGACTAGCCTGGTGGAAATAGTCACCAAAAGTCCACTTGTGGCGATTCGCTTGGTGGAACCTGTCGCCAAAAGTTCACTTGTGGTGACTGGCCTGGTTGAAAATGTCGCAAAAAGTCCTCTTGTTGTGAATGGCCTGGTGGAACCAGTCACCAAAAGTCCACTTATGGTGATAGGCCTTGAGGAACCAGTCGCCAAAATTCCATTTGTGGCAACTGACCTGGTAAAACCAGTGGCAAAAGGCCAATTTGTGACGACTGGACGTGGAAACCAGTCGGCATATGACAACAAAAGATGACTTAAATTAAAATTATATTATGACAAACCAATTGCCATGAGTCCAGTAGGTGCGACTGGTTCGGTGAATCATGTCGCCATAACATTACTTGTTGCGACTGGTCAATGAAACCAGTTGACCATAAGTCCTCCTATTGTTGCCAAAATTCCACTTGTGGCGATTGGTCAAGGGAAACCAGTAGGTTTAAGTCAACTTGTAGTGACTTGCAAATTGAAAACAATCGCCAAAAATATATTTCTATTAGTGTACAAAAATGAATATTGTATTTTCAGGCCAACACAATCGTTTTCCCTCAATTTTTTGTGAAATATTTATTCCAAAAATAGTTTTAGTACAATTTAAGCCAATAAAAAAAAAAATTTATTAACAAAATATGAATCCATATTTTTCATTGTTGAAATTTGGAATAGGTAAAATTCATAAGCAATAAACACATACTATGATATTAAGTAAAACTTAATAAGGTAATTCTTTTCTACCTATTTGCAAGCTAATTTAACCAAATTAAGAACTAATGGATGCTGAAAGAAAATAAATAAAAGAATGATTTGGCTATTTTTGACAGATAATTAACTTTTTTTTAACAAAAGTTTCAATAATAAAAAAAAAATGGGTCAAATTGATATTGTATTAGGAGAACATGTGGCCATAACTCCACCAGTAATGATTTTTAAGGTGTATCCATTGGCCATAAATCCACATGTGGCGATTGGTCAACGAAACCAATCCCCATAATTCCACTGGTCACAACATGCCCGGTGGAACAAGTCACCAAAAGTCCACTTGTAGCGACTGGCCTGGTTGAACCAGTTGCCAAAAGTCCTTTGTTGTGACTGGCCAGGTGGATCCAGTCACAAAAAAGTCCACTTGTGTCGGACTGGCCTTTTGTGGAACCAGTCGCCAAAAAAGTCCATTTATGGCAACTGACCTGGTGAAACCAGTGGCCAAAAGCCCATTTGTGGCGACTAGACGGGGAAACCAGTCGCCATATGCCAACTTGAATAGACTCCTCTAGTGAAATAAGTCGTCATAAATATATTTTGACAAGTGTAAAAAAGAAAAAAAGTAATTTCTTTTCAACATAGTCATTTAACTTAAAATTTGGTAAAAAATATATTTGTTTTATCAAAAGTACTTTAAGAACATTATTATGCCTATGACAAATATTTTGTTATTAAAATATGAATACATATTTTTCATAGTCAAAATTTCTAAATGGAGAAATTCATCATGCAAATATATACATGCTAAAGATATTTAGTAAAACATAATATGGTAACATTTTTGTTCCTTATTGCAAGCTCATTAAAAAAAAAAATGAAATACAAATGTGGGTGAAAAGTAAACAAATAAAAGACTATCACAGATATTTTTTTTTATAAATAAATTTTTGAAAAAAAAAGATTCCATAAGGAAATAAAAGATGAGTTAAATTGAAATTGTATTAAAGCGTAACCAATCGCCATGAGTCCCACTAGAAGTTTAATGGTTCGGGTGAAGTCAGTTGCCATAAGACCACTTTTTTGCGGCTAATCCATGAAACAAATTGCCATAAGTCCTATTGTGCCAACTAGCCAGGGGAGGAATGTATTGCCAAAATTCCACTTTGGAGACTGGTCATGGGAAACAAGTTGCTATAAGTCATCTAGTAGCGACATGTAAATTTAAAACAATCACCAAAAATATTTTTTGTTCTAGTGTACAAAAATGGATAATGTATTTTCTTTCCAACATTATCATTTTCACTCAAACTTTTTTCTGAAATGTATATTTTTTTCAAAAAAAATACTTTTAGAACAATATTAAGCCAAAAAAAAATTTAATAATAAAATATGTATCCATATTTTTCGTTGTTGAAATTTTTTAAAAGGGAAATTCATCAGCAACAAGTTAATGCTATAATATCATGAAAAACATATTATGGCAATACATTTCTACCTATTTGCAAGCTAATTAAACAAAATGAATAACAAATGCAAGCAAAAAGAAATAAATAAAATACTGCTAAGGGTATTTCTGATAAATAAATATTTTCTTAACAAAATTTTCAACAATATAATAAAAAAAGGGTTAAATAGACATTGTATTAGGGGAACCTGTGGCCATAAGTCAACCAGTAACAATTTGTCAGGTGAATCTAGTCGCCAAAAAAACCATGTGTGGCAACCGCTTTCGATGAGGCCCAGTAGTCATAAGTTCACTTTTGGAGACTTGGCTAGTGCAACCAGTCGCCAAAAGTCAAATTTTGGTGACAAGCCGAGTTAAACGAAGTCGCCAAAAAAGTCCACTTGTGGCGACTAGCCTGGTGGAAATTGTCACCAAAAGTCCACATGTGGCGATTCGCTTGGTGGAACCTGTCGCCAAAAGTTCACTTGTGGTGACTGGCCTGGTTGAAAATGTCGCCAAAAGCCCTCTTGTTGTGACTGGCCTGGTGGAACCAGTCACCAAAAGTCCTCTTATGGTGATAGGCCTTGAGGAACCAGTCGCCAAAATTCCATTTGTGGCAACTGACCTGGTAAAACCTGTGGCAAAAGGCCAATTTGTGACGACTGGTCGTGGAAACCAGTCGGCATATGACAACAAAAGATGACTTAAATTAAAATTATATTATGACAAACCAATTGCCATGAGTCCAGTAGGGTTCGACTGGTTTGGTGAATCATGTCACCATAACATTACTTGTTGCGATTGGTCAATGAAACCAGTTGACCATAAGTCCTCCTATTGTTGCCAAAATTCCACTTGTGGCGATTGGTCAAGGGAAACCAGTAGGTTTAAGTCAACTTGTAGTGACTTGCAAATTGAAAACAATCGCCAAAAAATATATTTCTATTAGTGTACAAAAAAAAAATGAATATTGTATTTTCAGGCCAACACAATCGTTTTCCCTCAATTTTTTTGTGAAATATTTATTCCAAAAATAGTTTTAGTACAATTTAAGCCAAAAAAAAAATTTATTAACAAAATATGAATCCATATTTTTCATTGTTGAAATTTGGAATAGGTAAAATTCATAAGCAATAAACACATACTATGATATTAAGTAAAACTTAATAAGGTAATTCTTTTTCTACCTATTTGCAAGCTAATTTAACCAAATTAAGAACTAATGGATGATGAAAGAAAATAAATAAAAGAATGATTTGGCTATTTTTGACAGATAATTAACTTTTTTTTAACAAAAGTTTCAATAATAAAAAAAAAAATGGGTCAAATTGATATTGTATTAGGAGAACATGTGGCCATAACTCCACCAGTAATGATTTTTAAGGTGTATCCATTGGCCATAAATCCACATGTGGCGATTGGTCAACTAAAACCAATCCCCATAATTCCACTGGTCACAACATGCCCGGTGGAACAAGTCACAAAAAAAGTCCACTTGTAGCGACTGGCCTGGTTGAACCAGTTGCCAAAAGTCCCTTTTGTTGTGACTGGCCAGGTGGATCCAGTCACCAAAAAGTCCACTTGTCGTGACTGGCCTTGTGGAACCAGTCGCCAAAAGTCCATTTATGGCAACTGACCTGGTGAAACCAGTGGCCAAAAGCCCATTTGTGGCGACTAGGGGGAAACCAGTCGCCATATGCCAACTTGAATAGACTCCTCTAGTGAAATAAGTCTTCATAAATATATTTTGACAAGACAAAAAAAAAATAAAAAAAGTAATTTCTTTTCAACATAGTCATTTAACCTAAAAATTTGGTTAAAAATATATTTGTTTTATCAAAAGTACTTTAAGAACATTATTATGCCTATGACAAATATTTTGTTATTAAAATATGAATACATATTTTTCATAGTCGAAATTTCTAAATGGAGAAATTCATACGCAATATATACATGCTAAAGATATTTAGTAAAACATAATATGGTAACATTTTTGTTCCTTATTGCAAGCTCATTTAAAAAAATGAAATACAAATGTGGGTGAAAAGTAAACAAATAAAAGACTATCACAGATATTTTTTAGCGATAAATAATTTTTCAAAAAAAGATTCCATAAGGAAATAAAAGATGAGTTAAATTGAAATTGTATTAAGCGTAACCAATCGCCATGAGTCCACTTAGAAGCGAATGGTTCGGTGAAGTCAGTTGCCATAAGACCCTTTTTGCGGCTAATCCATGAAACAAATTGCCATAAGTCCTATTGTGCCAACTAGCCAGGAGGAACGTATTGCCAAAATTCCACTTTGGAGACTGGTCATGGGAAACAAGTTGCTATAAGTCATCTTGTAGCGACATGTAAATTTAAAACAATCACCAAAAATATTTTTGTTCTAGTGTACAAAAATGGATAATGTATTTTCTTTCCAACATTATCATTTTCACTCAAAAATTTTCTGAAATGTATATTAGTTTTCAAAAAATACTTTTAGAACAATATTAAGCCAAAAAAAAAAATTTAATAATAAAATATGTATCCATATTTTTCGTTGTTGAAATTTTAAAAAGGGAAATTCATCAGCAACAAGTTAATGCTATAATATCATGAAAAACATATTATGGCAATACATTTCTACCTATTTGCAAGCTAATTAAACAAAATGAATAACAAATGCAAGCAAAAAGAAATAAATAAAAAATACTGCTAAGGGTATTTCTGATAAATAAATATTTTCTTAACAAAATTTTCAACAATATAATAAAAAAGGGTTAAAAAGACATTGTATTAGGAACCTGTGGCCATAAGTCAACCAGTAACAATTTGTCAGGTGAATCTAGTCGCCAAAAAACCATGTGTGGCAACTGCTTTCGATGAGGCCAGTAGTCATAAGTTCACTTTTGGAGACTTGGCTAGTGCAACCAGTCGCCAAAAGTCAAATTTTGGTGACAAGCCGAGTTAAAACGAGTCGCCAAAAGTCCACTTGTGGCGACTAGCCTGGTGGAAATAGTCACCAAAAGTCCACTTGTGGCGATTCGCTTGGTGGAACCTGTCGCCAAAAGTTCACTTGTGGTGACTGGCCTGGTTGAAAATGTCATAAAAAAGCCCTCTTGTTGTGACTGGCCTGGTGGAACCAGTCACAAAAGTCCACTTATGGTGATAGGCCTTGAGGAACCAGTCGCCAAAATTCCATTTGTGGCAACTGACCTGGTAAAACCAGTGGCAAAAGGCCAATTTGTGACGACTGGGCGTGGAAACCAGTCGGCATATGACAACAAAAGATGACTTAAATTAATATTATATTATGACAAACCAATTGCCATGAGTCCAGTAGGTGCAACTGGTTTGGTGAATCATGTCGCCATAACATTACTTGTTGCGATTGGTTGATGAAACCAGTTGACCATAAGTCCTCCTATTGTTGCCAAAATTCCACTTGTGGCGATTGGTCAAGGGAAACCAGTAGGTTTAAGTCAACTTGTAGTGACTTGCAAATTGAAAACAATCGCCAAAAAATATATTTCTATTAGTGTAAAAAAATGAATATTGTATTTTCAGGCCAACACAATCGTTTTCCCTCAATTTTTTTGTGAAATATTTATTCCAAAAATAGTTTTAGTACAATTTAAGCCAATAAAAAAAATTTATTAACAAAATATGAATCCATATTTTTCATTGTTGAAATTTGGAATAGGTAAAATTCATAAGCAATAAACACATACTATGATATTAAGTAAAACTTAATAAGGTAAATCTTTTTACCTATTTGCAAGCTAATTTAACCAAATTAAAAACTAATGGATTCTGAAAGAAAATAAATAAAAGAATGATTTGGCTATTTTTGACAGATAATTAACTTTTTTAACAAAAGTTTCAATAATAAATAAAAATTGGGTCAAATTGATATTGTAATAGGAGAATATGTGGCCATAACTCCACCAGTAATGATTTTTAAGGTGTATCCATTGGCCATAAATCCACATGTGGTGATTGGTCAACTAAAACCAATCCCCATAATTCCACTGGTCACAACATGCCCGGTGGAACAAGTCAAAAAAAGTCCACTTGTAGCGACTGGCCTGGTTGAACCAGTTGCCAAAAGTCCTTTGTTGTGACTGGCCAGGTGGATCCAGTCACCAAAAGTCCACTTGTCGTGACTGGCCTTGTGGAACCAGTCGCCAAAAGTCCATTTATGGCAACTGACCTGGTGAAACCAGTGGCCAAAAGCCCATTTGTGGTGACTAGACGGGAAACCAGTCGCCATATGCCAACTTGAATAGACTCCTCTAGTGAAATAAGTCATCATAAATATATTTTGACAAAAAAAAAAAAAAAAAAAAAGTAATTTCTTTTCAACATAGTCATTTAACCTAAAATTTGGTTAAAAAAATATATTTGTTTTATCAAAAGTACTTTAAGAACATTATTATGCCTATGACAAATATTTTGTTATTAAAATATGAATACATATTTTTCATAGTCAAAATTTCTAAATGGAGAAATTCATAATAATATATACATGCTAAAGATATTTAGTAAAACATAATATGGTAACATTTTTGTTCCTTATTGCAAGCTCATTTAAAAAAAAAAATGAAATACAAATGTGGGTGAAAAGTAAACAAATAAAAGACTATCACAGATATTTTTTAGCGATAAATAATTTTCAAAAAAAAAAAAGATTCCATAAGGAAATAAAAGATGAGTTAAATTGAAATTGTATTAAAGCGTAACCAATCGCCATGAGTCCACTTAGAAGCGAATGGTTCGGTGAAGTCAGTTGCCATAAGACACTTTTTGCGGCTAATCCATGAAACAAATTGCCATAAGTCCTATTGTGCCAACTAGCCAGGAGGAACGTATTGCCAAAATTCCACTTTGGAGACTGGTCATGGGAAACAAGTTGCTATAAGTCATCTGTAGCGACATGTAAATTTAAAACAATCACCAAAAATATTTTTGTTCTAGTGTACAAAAATGGATAATGTATTTTCTTTCCAACATTATCATTTTCACTCAAAATTTTCTGAAATGTATATTAGTTTTCAAAAAAAAATACTTTTAGAACAATATTAAGCCAAAAAAAAATTTAATAATAAAATATGTATCCATATTTTTCGTTGTTGAAATTTTTAAAAGGGGAAATTCATCAGCAACAAGTTAATGCTATAATATCATGAAAAACATATTATGGCAATACATTTCTACCTATTTGCAAGCTAATTAAACAAAATGAATAACAAATGCAAGCAAAAGAAATAAATAAAATACTGCTAAGGGTATTTCTGATAAATAAATATTTTCTTAACAAAATTTTCAAACATATATAAAAAAAAGAGTTAAATAGACATTGTATTAGGTTAATTTGTGGCCATAAGTCCACCAGTAACAATTTGTCAGGTGAATCTAGTCAAAAAAAACCATGTGTGGCAACCTGCTCGATGAGGCCCAGTAGTCATAAGTTCACTTTTTTTGGAGACTTGGCTAGTGCAACCAGTCGCCAAAAGTCAAATTTTGGTGACAAGCCGAGTTAAACGAAGTCGCCAAAAGTCCACTTGTGGCGATTAGCCTGGTGGAAATAGTCACCAAAAGTCCACTTGTGGCGATTCGCTTGGTGGAAACCTGTCGCCAAAAAAGTTCACTTGTGGTGACTGGCCTGGTTGAAAATGTCGCCAAAAGCCCTCTTGTTGTGACTGGCCTGGTGGAACCAGTCACCAAAAGTCCACTTATGGTGATAGGCCTTGAGGAACCAGTCGCCAAAATTCCATTTGTGGCAACTGACCTGGTAAAACCAGTGGCAAAAGGCCAATTTGTGACGACTGGACGTGGAAACCAGTCGGCATATGACAACAAAAGATGACTTAAATTAATATTATATTATGACAAACCAATTGCCATGAGTCCAGTAGGTGCGACTGGTTCGGTGAATCATGTCGCCATAACATTACTTGTTGCGAGGGGTTGATGAAACCAGTTGACCATAAGTCCTCCTATTGTTGCCAAAATTCCACTTGTGGCTATTGGTTCAAGGAAAACAAGTAGGTTTAAGTCAACTTGTAGTGACTTGCAAATTGAAAACAATCGCCAAAAAATATATTTCTATTAGTGTACAAAAATGAATATTGTATTTTCAGGCCAACACAATTGTTTTCCCTCAATTTTTTGTGAAATATTTATTCCAAAAAAATAGTTTTAGTACAATTTAAGCCAATAAAAAAAAAAAATTTATTTAACAAAATATGAATCCATATTTTTCATTGTTGAAATTTGGAATAGGTAAAATTCATAAGCAATAAACACATACTATGATATTAAATAAAATTTAATAAGGTAATTTTTTTCTACCTATTTGCAAGCTAATTTAACCAAATTAAGAATTAATGGATAATGAAAGAAAATAAATAAAAGAATGATTTGGCTATTTTTGACAGATAATTAACTTTTTTAACAAAAGTTTCAATTATAAAAAAAAATGGGTCAAATTGATATTGTATTAGGAGAACATGTGGCCATAACTCCACCAGTAATGATTTTTAAGGTGTATCCATTGGCCATAAATCCACATGTGTGGCGATTGGTCAACGAAACCAATCCCCATAATTCCACTGGTCACAACATGCCCGGTGGAACAAGTCACAAAAAAGTCCACTAGTAGCGACTGGCCTGGTTGAACCAGTTGCCAAAAGTCCCTTGTTGTTGTGACTGGCCAGGTGGATCCAGTCACCAAAAGTCCACTTGTCGGACTGGCCTTGTGGAACCAGTCGCAAAAAAGTCCATTTATGGCAACTGACCTGGTGAAACCAGTGGCCAAAAGCCCATTTGTGGTGACTAGACGGGGAAACCAGTCGCCATATGCCAACTTGAATAGACTCCTCTAGTGAAATAAGTCATCATAAATATATTTTGACAAGTGTAAAAAAAAAAAAAAGTAATTTCTTTTCAACATAGTCATTTACCTAAAAAAATTTAAAAAAAATATATTTGTTTTATCAAAAGTACTTTAAGAACATTATTATGCCTATGACAAATATTTTGTTATTAAAATATGAATACATATTTTTCATAGTCAAAATTTCTAAATGGAGAAATTCATAAGCAATATATACATGCTAAAGATATTTAGTAAAACATAATATGGTAACATTTTTGTTCCTTATTGCAAGCTCAAAAAAAAAAAAAATGAAATACAAATGTGGGTGAAAAGTAAACAAATAAAAGACTATCACAGATATTTTTTTAGCGATAAATAATTCAAAAAAAAAGATTCCATAAGGAAATAAAAGATGAGTTAAATTGAAATTGTATTAAAGCGTAACCAATTGCCATGAGTCCACTTAGAAGCGAATGGTTCGGTGAAGTCAGTTGCCATAAGACCACTTTTTGCGGCTAATCCATGAAACAAATTGCCATAAGTCCTATTGTGCCAACTAGCCAGGAGGAATGTATTGCCAAAATTCCACTTTGGAGACTGGTCAGGGGAAACAAGTTGCTATAAGTCATCTTGTAGCGACATGTAAATTTAAAACAATCACCAAAAATATTTTTGTTCTAGTGTACAAAAATGGATAATGTATTTTCTTTCCAACATTATCATTTTCACTCAAAACTTTTTCTGAAATGTATATTAGTTTTCAAAAATACTTTTAGAACAATATTAAGCCAAAAAAAAAATTTAATAATAAAATATGTATCCATATTTTTTTCGTTGTTGAAATTTTAAAAGGGGAAATTCATCAGCAACAAGTTAATGCTATAATATCATGAAAAACATATTATGGCAATACATTTCTACCTATTTGCAAGCTAATTAAACAAAATGAATAACAAATGCAAGCAAAAAGAAATAAATAAAATACTGCTAAGGGTATTTCTGATAAATAATTATTTTCTTAACAAAATTTTCAACAATATAATAAAAAAAAGAGTTAAATAGACATTGTATTAGGTTAATTTGTGGCCATAAGTCCACCAGTAACAATTTGTCAGGTGGTGAATCTAGTCACCAAAAACCATGTGTGGCAACCGCTTTCGATGAGGCCAGTAGTCATAAGTTCACTTTTGGAGACTTGGCTAGTGCAACCAGTCGCCAAAAGTCAAATTTTGGTGACAAGCCGAGTTAAACGACGAGTCGCCAAAAAGTCCACTTGTGGCGATTAGCCTGGTGGAAATAGTCACCAAAAGTCCACTTGTGGCGATTTCGCTTGGTGGAACCTGTCGCCAAAAGTTCACTTGTGGTGACTGGCCTGGTTGAAAATGAAAATGTCGCAAAAGCCCCCTCTTGTTGTGACTGGCCTGGTGGAACCAGTCACCAAAAGTCCACTTATGGTGATAGGCCTTGAGGAACAAGTCGCCAAAATTCCATTTGTGCCAACTGACCTGGTAAAACCAGTGGCAAAAAGGCCATTTTGTGACGACTGGACGTGGAAACCAGTCGGCATATGACAACAAAAGATGACTTAAATTAATATTATATTATGACAAACCAATTGCCATGAGTCCAGTAGGTGCGATTGGTTTGGTAAATCATGTCGCCATAACATTACTTGTTGCGATTGGTTGATGAAACCAGTTGACCATAAGTCCTCCTATTGTTGCCAAAATTCCACTTGTGGCTATTGGTCAAGGGAAACAAGTAGGTTTAAGTCAACTTGTAGTGACTTGCAAAAAGAAAACAATCGCCAAAAAATATATTTCTATTAGTGTACAAAAAATGAATATTGTATTTTCAGGCCAACACAATTGTTTTCCCTCAATTTTTTTGTGAAATATTTATTCCAAAAAAATAGTTTTAGTACAATTTAAGCCAATAAAAAAAAAATTTATTAACAATATATGAATCCATATTTTTCATTGTTGAAATTTGGAATAGGTAAAATTCATAAGCAATAAACACATACTATGATATTAAATAAAATTTAATAAGGTAATTCTTTTTTCATCCTATTTGCAAGCTAATTTAACCAAATTAAGAATTAATGGATAATGAAAGAAAATAAATAAAAGAATGATTTGGCTATTTTTGACACATAATTAACTTTTTTTTAACAAAAGTTTCAATAAAAAAAAAAATGGGTGAAATTGATATTGTATTAGGAGAACATGTGGCCATAACTCCACCAGTAATGATTTTTAAGGTGTATCCTTTGGCCATAAATCCACATGTGGCGATTGGTCACGAAACCAATCCCCATAATTCCACTGGTCACAACATGCCCGGTGGAACAAGTCACAAAAAGTCCACTAGTAGCGACTTGCCTGGTTGAACCAGTTGTCAAAAGTCCTCTTGTTGTGACTGGCCAGGTGGTTCCAGTCACCAAAATTCCACTTGTCGTAACTAGCCTTGTGGAACCAGTCGCCAAAAGTCCATTTATGGCAACTGACCTGGTGAAACCAGTGGCCAAAAGCCCATTTGTGGTGACTAGACGGGGAAACCAGTCGCCATATGCCAACTTGAATAGACTCCTCTAGTGAAATGAGTCATCATAAATATATTTTGACACAAAAAAAAAAAAAAAAAAAGTAATTTCTTTTCAACATAGTCATTTAACCTAAAAATTTGGTTAAAAATATATTTGTTTTATCAAAAGTACTTTAAGAACATTATTATGCCTATGACAAATATTTTGTTATTAAAATATGAATACATATTTTTCATAGTCGAAATTTCTAAATGGAGAAATTCATAAGCAATAAATACATGCTAAAGATATTTAGTAAAACATAATAAGGTAATTTTTTTTGTTCCTTATTGCAAGCTCATTTAAAAAAAAAAAATGAAATACAAATGTGGGTGAAAAGTAAACAAATAAAAGACTATCACAGATATTTTTTAGCGATAAATAATTTTGAAAAAAAAAAAGATTCCATAAGGAAATAAAAGATGAGTTAAATTGAAATTGTATTAAAGCGTAACCAATTGCCATGAGTCCACTTAGAAGCGAATGGTTCGGGTGAAGAGTCAGTTGCCATAAGACCACTTTTTTGCGGCTAATCCATGAAACAAATTGCCATAAGTCCTATTGTGCCAACTAGCCAGGAGGAATGTATTGCCAAAATTCCACTTTGGAGACTGGTCAAGGGAAACAAGTTGCCATAAGTCATATTGTAGCGACATGTAAATTTAAAACAATCACCAAAAATATTTTTATTCTAGTGTACAAAAATGGATAATGTATTTTCCTTCCAACATTATCATTTTCACTCAAAACTTTCTGAAATGTATATTAGTTTTCAAAAAATACTTTTAGAACAATATTAAGCCAAAAAAAAAATTTAATAATAAAATATGTATCCATATTTTTCGTTGTTGAAATTTTTAAAAGGGGAAATTCATCAGCAACAAGTTAATGCTATAATATCATGAAAAACATATTATGGCAATACATTTCTACCTATTTGCAAGCTAATTAAACAAAATGAATAACAAATGCAAGCAAAAAGAAATAAATAAAATACTGCTAAGGGTATTTCTGATAAATAATTATTTTCTTAACAAAATTTTCAACTATATAATAAAAAAGAGTAAATAGACATTGTATTAGGTTAATTTGTGGCCATAAGTCCACCAGTAACAATTTGTCAGGTGAATCTAGTCACCAAAAACCATGTGTGGCAACTGCTCGATGAGGCCTGTAGTCATAAGTTCACTTTTGGAGACTTGGCTTGTGCAACCAGTCGCCAAAAGTCAAATTTTGGTGACAAGCCGAGTTCAACGAAGTCGCCAAAAGTCCACTTGTGGTGATTAGCCTGGTGGAAATAGTCACCAAAAGTCCACTTGTGGCGATTCGCTTGGTGGAACCTGTCGCCAAAAGTTCACTTGTGGTGACTGGCCTGGTTGAAAATGTCGCCAAAAGCCCACTTGTTGTGACTGGCCTGGTGGAACCAGTCACCAATAGTCCACTTATGGTGATAGGCCTTGAGGAACAAGTCGCCAAAATTCCATTTGTGCCAACTGTTAGGTAAAAACCAGTGGCAAAAGGCCAATTTGTGACGACTGGGCGTGGAAACCAGTCGGCATATGACAACAAAAGATGACTTAAATTAATATTATATTATGACAAACCAATTGCCATGAGTCCAGTAGGTGCGATTGTTTTGGTGAATCATGTCGCCATAACATTACTTGTTGCGACTGGTTGATGAAACCAGTTGACCATAAGTCCTCCTATTGTTGCCAAAATTCCACTTGGGGCGATTGGTCAAGGGAAACCAGTTGGTTTAAGTCAACTTGTAGTGACTTGCAAATAGAAAACAATCGCCAAAAATATATTTCTATTAGTGTACAAAAAATGAATATTGTATTTTCAGGCCAACACAATTGTTTTCCCTCAATTTTTTGAGAAATATTTATTCCAAAAAAGTTTTAGTACAACTTAAGCCAATAAAAAAAAATTTATTTACAATATATGAATCCATATTTTTCATTGTTGAAATTTGGAATAGGTAAAATTCATAAGCAATAAACACATACTATGATATTAAATAAAATTTAATAAGGTAATTCTTTTCATCCTATTTGCAAGCTAATTTAACCAAATTAAGAATTAATGGATGTAGAAAGAAAATAAATAAAAGAATGATTTGGCTATTTTTGACACATAATTAACTTTTTTAACAAAAGTTTCAATTATAAAAAAAAATGGGTGAAATTGATATTGTATTAGGAGAACATGTGGCCATAACTCCACCAGTAATGATTTTTAAGGTGTATCCTTTGGCCATAAATCCACATGTGGCGACTGGTCAACGAAACCAATCCCCATAATTCCACTGGTCACAACATGCCCAGTGGAACAAGTCACAAAAAGTCCACTAGTAGCGACTGGCCTGGTTGAACCAGTTGTCAAAAGTCCTCTTGTTGTGACTGGCCAGGTGGTTCCAGTCACCAAAATTCCACTTGTCGTAACTAGCCTTGTGGAACCAGTCGCCAAAAGTCCATTTATGGCAACTGACCTGGTGAAACCAGTGGCCAAAAGCCCATTTGTGGTGACTAGGGGGAAACCAGTAAGCCATATGCCAACTTGAATAGACTCCTCTAGTGAAATAAGTCATCATAAATATATTTTGACAAGTGAAAAAAAAAAAAAAAAAAGTAATTTCTTTTCAACATAGTCATTTAACCTAAAAATTTGGTAAAAAAAATATATTTGTTTTATCAAAAGTACTTTAAGAACATTATTATGCCTATGACAAATATTTTGTTATTAAAATATGAATACATATTTTTTTCATAGTCAAAATTTCTAAATGGAGAAATTCATAAGCAATAAATACATGCTAAAGATATTTAGTAAAACATAATAAGGTAATTTTTGTTCCTTATTGCAAGCTCATTAAAAAAAAAAATGAAATACAAATGTGGGTGAAAAGTAAACAAATAAAAGACCATCACAGATATATTTTTTTAGCGATAAATAATTTTTCAAAAAAAAGATTCCATAAGGAAATAAAAGATGAGTTAAATTGAAATTGTATTAAAGCGTAACCAATTGCCATGAGTCCACTTAGAAGTTTAATGGTTCGGGTGAAGTCAGTTGCCATAAGACCTTTTTTTGCGGCTAATCCATGAAACAAATTGCCATAAGTCCTATTGTGCCAACTAGCCAGGAGGAATGTATTGCCAAAATTCCACTTTGGAGACTGGTCATGGGAAACAAGTTGCTATAAGTCATATTGTAGCGACATGTAAATTTAAAACAATCACCAAAAAATATTTTTATTCTAGTGTAAAAAAATGGATAATGTATTTTCCTTCCAACATTATCATTTTCACTCAAAACTTTTTCTGAAATGTATATTAGTTTTCAAAAAAATACTTTTAGAACAATATTAAGCCAAAAAAAAAATTTAATAATAAAATATGTATCCATATTTTTCGTTGTTGAAATTTTTAAAAGGAGAAATTCATCAGCAACAAGTTAATGCTATAATATCATGAAAAACATATTATGGCAATACATTTCTACCTATTTGCAAGCTAATTAAACAAAATGAATAACAAATGCAAGCAAAAAGAAATAAATAAAATACTGCTAAGGGTATTTCTGATAAATAATTATTTTCTTAACAAAATTTTCAACTATATAATAAAAAAGAGTAAATAGACATTGTATTAGGTTAATTTGTGGCCATAAGTCCACCAGTAACAATTTGTCAGGTGAATCTAGTCACCAAAAACCATGTGTGGCAACTGCTCGATGAGGCCTGTAGTCATAAGTTCACTTTTGGAGACTTGGCTTGTGCAACCAGTCGCCAAAAGTCAAATTTTGGTGACAAGCCGAGTTCAACGAGTCGCCAAAAGTCCACTTGTGGTGATTAGCCTGGTGGAAATAGTCACCAAAAGTCCACTTGTGGCGATTCGCTTGGTGGAACTTGTCGCCAAAAAAGTTCACTTGTGGTGGTGGCCTGGTTGAAAATGTCGCCAAAAAAGCCCTCTTGTTGTGACTGGCCTGGTGGAACCAGTCACCAATAGTCCACTTATGGTGATAGGCCTTGAGGAACAAGTCGCCAAAATTCCATTTGTGCCAACTGGTTAGGTAAAAACCAGTGGCAAAAGGCCAATTTGTGACGACTGGACGTGGAAACCAGTCGGCATATGACAACAAAATATGACTTATATTAATATTATATTATGACAAACCAATTGCCATGAGTCCAGTAGGAGCGATTGGTTTGGTAAATCATGTCGCCATAACATTACTTGTTGCGACTGGTTGATGAAACCAGTTGACCATAAGTCCTCCTATTGTTGCCAAAATTCCACTTGTGGCTATTGTTCGAGGGAAACAAGTAGGTTTAAGTCAACTTGTAGTGACTTGCAAAAAGAAAACAATCGCCAAAAAATATATTTCTATTAGTGTACAAAAAAAAATGAATATTGTATTTTTCAGGCCAACACAATTGTTTTCCCTCAATTTTTTGAGAAATATTTATTCAAAAAAAAATAGTTTTAGTACAACTTAAGCCAATAAAAAAAAAATTTATTTACAATATATGAATCCATATTTTTCATTGTTGAAATTTGGAATAGGTAAAATTCATAAGCAATAAACACATACTATGATATTAAATAAAATTTAATAAGGTAATTCTTTTCATCCTATTTGCAAGCTAATTTAACCAAATTAAGAATTAATGGATGTAGAGAAAGAAAATAAATAAAAGAATGATTTGGCTATTTTTGACACATAATTAACTTTTTTTAACAAAAGTTTCAATTATAAAAAAAAAATGGGTGAAATTGATATTGTATTAGGAGAACATGTGGCCATAACTCCACCAGTAATGATTTTTAAGGTGTATCCTTTGGCCATAAATCCACATGTGGCGACTGGTCAACTAAAACCAATCCCCATAATTCCACTGGTCACAACATGCCAGTGGAACAAGTCACAAAAAAAGTCCACTAGTAGCGACTGGCCTGGTTTGAACCAGTTGTCAAAAGTCCTCTTGTTGTGACTGGCCAGGTGGTTCCAGTCACCAAAATTCCACTTGTCGTAACTAGCCTTGTGGAACCAGTCGCCAAAAGTCCATTTATGGCAACTGACCTAGTGAAACCAGTGGCCAAAAGCCCATTTGTGGTGACTAGACGGGGAAACCAGTCGCCATATGCCAACTTGAATAGACTCCTCTAGTGAAAGGAGTCATCATAAATATATTTTGACAAGTGTAAAAAATAAAAAAAGTAATTTCATTTCAACATAGTCATTTAACCTAAAAATTTGGTTAAAAATATATTTGTTTTATCAAAAGTACTTTAAGAACATTATTATGCCTATAACAAATATTTTGTTATTAAAATATGAATACATATTTTTCATAGTCGAAATTTCTAAATGGAGAAATTCATAAGCAATAAATACATGCTAAAGATATTTAGTAAAACATAATAAGGTAACATTTTTGTTCCTTATTGCAAGCTCATTTAAAAAAATGAAATACAAATGTGGGTGAAAAGTAAACAAATAAAAGACCACCATCACAGATTTTTTTTAGCGATAAATAATTTTTTCAAAAAAAGAAAAGATTCCATAAGGAAATAAAAGATGAGTTAAATTGAAATTGTATTAAAGCGTAACCAATTGCCATGAGTCCACTTAGAAGTTTAATGGTTCGGTGAAGTCAGTTGCCATAAGACCACTTTTTGTGGCTAATCCATGAAACAAATTGCCATAAGTCCTATTGTGCCAACTAGCCAGGAGGAATGTATTGCCAAAATTCCACTTTGGAGACTGGTCAAGGGAAACAAGTTGCCATAAGTCATATTGTAGCGACATGTAAATTTAAAACAATCACCAAAAATATTTTTATTCTAGTGTACAAAAATGGATAATGTATTTTCCTTCCAACATTATCATTTTCACTCAAAACTTTCTGAAATGTATATTAGTTTTCAAAAAATACTTTTAGAACAATATAGAGCCAAAAAAAAAAATTTAATAATAAAATATGTATCCATATTTTTCGTTGTTGAAATTTTTAAAAGGAGAAATTCATCAGCAAGAAGTTAATGCTATAATATCATGAAAAACATATTATGGCAATACATTTCTACCTATTTGCAAGCTAATTAAACAAAATGAATAACAAATGCAAGCAAAAAGAAATAAATAAAATACTGCTAAGGGTATTTCTGATAAATAATTATTTTCTTAACAAAATTTTCAACTATATAATAAAAAAGAGTAAATAGACATTGTATTAGGTTAATTTGTGGCCATAAGTCCACCAGTAACAATTTGTCAGGTGAATCTAGTCACCAAAAACCATGTGTGGCAACCGCTTTCGATGAGGCCTGTAGTCATAAGTTCACTTTTGGAGACTTGGCTTGTGCAACCAGTCGCCAAAAGTCAAATTTTGGTGACAAGCGAAGTTCAACGAAGTCGCCAAAAAGTCCACTTGTGGTGATTAGCCTGGTGGAAATAGTCACCAAAAGTCCACTTGTGGCGATTCGCTTGGTGGAACTTGTCGCCAAAAGTTCACTTGTGGTGACTGGCCTGGTTGAAAATGTCGCCAAAAGCCCTCTTGTTGTGACTGGCCTGGTGGAACCAGTCACCAATAGTCCACTTATGGTGATAGGCCTTGAGGAACAAGTCGCCAAAATTCCATTTGTGCCAACTGGTTAGGTAAAACCAGTGGCAAAAGGCCAATTTGTGACGACTGGACGTGGAAACCAGTCGGCATATGACAACAAAATATGACTTATATTAATATTATATTATGACAAACCAATTGCCATGAGTCCAGTAGGAGCGATTGGTTCGGTAAATCATGTCGCCATAACATTACTTGTTGCGACTGGTTGATGAAACCAGTTGACCATAAGTCCTCCTATTGTTGCCAAAATTCCACTTGTGGCTATTGTTCGAGGGAAACAAGTAGGTTTAAGTCAACTTGTAGTGACTTGCAAAAAGAAAACAATCGCCAAAAATATATTTCTATTAGTGTACAAAAAATGAATATTGTATTTTCAGGCCAACACAATTGTTTTCCCTCAATTTTTTGAGAAATATTTATTCCAAAAAAAGTTTTACAACAACTTAAGCCAATAAAAAAAAAATTTATTTACAATATATGAATCCATATTTTTCATTGTTGAAATTTGGAATAGGTAAAATTCATAAGCAATAAACACATACTATGATATTAAATAAAATTTAATAAGGTAATTCTTTTCATCCTATTTGCAAGCTAATTTAACCAAATTAAGAATTAATGGATGTAGAAAGAAAATAAATAAAAGAATGATTTGGCTATTTTTTTTTGACACATAATTAACTTTTTTAACAAAAGTTTCAATATAAAAAAAAATGGGTGAAATTGATATTGTATTAGGAGAACATGTGGCCATAACTCCACCAGTAATGATTTTTAAGGTGTATCCTTTGGCCATAAATCCACATGTGGCGACTGGTCAACTAAAACCAATCCCCATAATTCCACTGGTCACAACATGCCCAGTGGAACAAGTCACAAAAAGTCCACTAGTAGCGACTGGCCTGGTTGAACCAGTTGTCAAAAGTCCTCTTGTTGTGACAGGCCAGGTGGTTCCAGTCACCAAAATTCCACTTGTCGTAACTAGCCTTGTGGAACCAGTCGCCAAAAGTCCATTTATGGCAACTGACCTGGTGAAACCAGTCGCCAAAAGCCCATTTGTGGTGACTAGACGGGGAAACCAGTCGCCATATGCCAACTTAAATAGACTCCTCTAGTGAAAGGAGTCATCATAAATATATTTTGACAAGTGAAAAAAATAAAAAAAGTAATTTCATTTCAACATAGTCATTTAACCTAAAAATTTGGTTAAAAATATATTTGTTTTATCAAAAGTACTTTAAGAACATTATTATGCCTATAACAAATATTTTGTTATTAAAATATGAATACATATTTTTCATAGTCGAAATTTCTAAATGGAGAAATTCATAAGCAATAAATACATGCTAAAGATATTTAGTAAAACATAATAAGGTAACATTTTTGTTCCTTATTGCAAGCTCATTTAAAAAAATGAAATACAAATGTGGGTGAAAAGTAAACAAATAAAAGACCATCACAGATATTTTTTAGCGATAAATAATTTTTCAAAAAAAGATTCCATAAGGAAATAAAAGATGAGTTAAATTGAAATTGTATTAAGCGTAACCAATTGCCATGAGTCCACTTAGAAGCGAATGGTTCGGTGAAGTCAGTTGCCATAAGACCACTTTTTGCGGCTAATCCATGAAACAAATTGCCATAAGTCCTATTGTGCCAACTAGCCAGGAGGAATGTATTGCCAAAATTCCACTTTGGAGACTGGTCAAGGGAAACAAGTTGCCATAAGTCATATTGTAGCGACATGTAAATTTAAAACAATCACCAAAAATATTTTTATTCTAGTGTACAAAAATGGATAATGTATTTTCCTTCCAACATTATCATTTTCACTCAAAACTTTCTGAAATGTATATTAGTTTTCAAAAAATACTTTTAGAACAATATAGAGCCAAAAAAAATTTAATAATAAAATATGTATCCATATTTTTCGTTGTTGAAATTTTTAAAAGGAGAAATTCATCAGCAAGAAGTTAATGCTATAATATCATGAAAAACATATTATGGCAATACATTTCTACCTATTTGCAAGCTAATTAAACAAAATGAATAACAAATGCAAGCAAAAAAAGAAATAAATAAAAAATACTGCTAAGGGTATTTCTGATAAATAATTATTTTCTTAACAAAATTTTCAACTATATAATAAAAAAGAGTAAATAGACATTGTATTAGGTTAATTTGTGGCCATAAGTCCACCAGTAACAATTTGTCAGGTGAATCTAGTCACCAAAAACCATGTGTGGCAACTGCTCGATGAGGCCTGTAGTCATAAGTTCACTTTTGGAGACTTGGCTTGTGCAACCAGTCGCCAAAAGTCAAATTTTGGTGACAAGCCGAGTTCAACGAGTCGCCAAAAGTCCACTTGTGGTGATTAGCCTGGTGGAAATAGTCACCAAAAGTCCACTTGTGGCGATTCGCTTGGTGGAACCTGTCGCCAAAAGTTCACTTGTGGTGACTGGCCTGGTTGAAAATGTCGCCAAAAGCCCTCTTGTTGTGACTGGCCTGGTGGAACCAGTCACCAATAGTCCACTTATGGTGATAGGCCTTGAGGAACAAGTCGCCAAAATTCCATTTGTGCCAACTGGTTAGGTAAAACCAGTGGCAAAAGGCCAATTTGTGACGACTGGACGTGGAAACCAGTCGGCATATGACAACAAAATATGACTTATATTAATATTATATTATGACAAACCAATTGCCATGAGTCCAGTAGGAGCGATTGGTTCGGTAAATCATGTCGCCATAACATTACTTGTTGCGACTGGTTGATGAAACCAGTTGACCATAAGTCCTCCTATTGTTGCCAAAATTCCACTTGTGGCTATTGTTCGAGGGAAACAAGTAGGTTTAAGTCAACTTGTAGTGACTTGCAAAAAGAAAACAATCGCAAAAAAATATATTTCTATTAGTGTACAAAAAAATGAATATTGTATTTTCAGGCCAACACAATTGTTTTCCCTCAATTTTTTGAGAAATATTTATTCCAAAAAAGTTTTAGTACAACTTAAGCCAATAAAAAAAAAATTTATTTACAATATATGAATCCATATTTTTCATTGTTGAAATTTGGAATAGGTAAAATTCATAAGCAATAAACACATACTATGATATTAAATAAAATTTAATAAGGTAATTCTTTTCATCCTATTTGCAAGCTAATTTAACCAAATTAAGAATTAATGGATGTAGAGAGAAAATAAATAAAAGAATGATTTGGCAATTTTTGACACATAATTAACTTTTTTAACAAAAGTTTCAATTATAAAAAAAATGGGTGAAATTGATATTGTATTAGGAGAACATGTGGCCATAACTCCACCAGTAATGATTTTTAAGGTGTATCCTTTGGCCATAAATCCACATGTGGCGACTGGTCAACGAAACCAATCCCCATAATTCCACTGGTCACAACATGCCCAGTGGAACAAGTCATAAAAAGTCCACTAGTAGCGACTGGCCTGGTTGAACCAGTTGTCAAAAGTCCTCTTGTTGTGACTGGCCAGGTGGTTCCAGTCACCAAAATTCCACTTGTCGTAACTAGCCTTGTGGAACCAGTCGCCAAAAGTCCATTTATGGCAACTGACCTAGTGAAACCAGTGGCCAAAAGCCCATTTGTGGTGACTAGACGGGGAAACCAGTCGCCATATGCCAACTTGAATAGACTCCTCTAGTGAAAGGAGTCATCATAAATATATTTTGACAAGTGTAAAAAATAAAAAAAGTAATTTCATTTCAACATAGTCATTTAACCTAAAAATTTGGTTAAAAATATATTTGTTTTATCAAAAGTACTTTAAGAACATTATTATGCCTATAACAAATATTTTGTTATTAAAATATGAATACATATTTTTCATAGTCGAAATTTCTAAATGGAGAAATTCATAAGCAATAAATACATGCTAAAGATATTTAGTAAAACATAATAAGGTAACATTTTTGTTCCTTATTGCAAGCTCATTTAAAAAAATGAAATACAAATGTGGGTGAAAAGTAAACAAATAAAAGACCATCACAGATATTTTTTAGCGATAAATAATTTTTCAAAAAAAGATTCCATAAGGAAATAAAAGATGAGTTAAATTGAAATTGTATTAAGCGTAACCAATTGCCATGAGTCCACTTAGAAGCGAATGGTTCGGTGAAGTCAGTTGCCATAAGACCACTTTTTGTGGCTAATCCATGAAACAAATTGCCATAAGTCCTATTGTGCCAACTAGCCAGGAGGAATGTATTGCCAAAATTCCACTTTGGAGACTGGTCAGGGGAAACAAGTTGCCATAAGTCATATTGTAGCGACATGTAAATTTAAAACAATCACCAAAAATATTTTTATTCTAGTGTACAAAAATGGATAATGTATTTTCCTTCCAACATTATCATTTTCACTCAAAACTTTCTGAAATGTATATTAGTTTTCAAAAAATACTTTTAGAACAATATTAAAAAAAAAAAAAAATTTAATAATAAAATATGTATCCATATTTTTTTCGTTGTTGAAATTTTTAAAAGGAGAAATTCATCAGCAACAAGTTAATGCTATAATATCATGAAAAACATATTATGGCAATACATTTCTACCTATTTGCAAGCTAATTAAACAAAATGAATAACAAATGCAAGCAAAAAGAAATAAATAAAAAATACTGCTAAGGGTATTTCTGATAAATAATTATTTTTCTTAACAAAATTTTCAACTATATAAAAAAAAGAGTAAATAGACATTGTATTAGGTTAATTTGTGGCCATAAGTCCACCAGTAACAATTTGTCAGGTGAATCTAGTCACCAAAAACCATGTGTGGCAACCGCTTTCGATGAGGCCTGTAGTCATAAGTTCACTTTTGGAGACTTGGCTTGTGCAACCAGTCGCCAAAAGTCAAATTTTGGTGACAAGCCGAGTTCAACGAAGTCGCCAAAAGTCCACTTGTGGTGATTAGCCTGGTGGAAATAGTCACCAAAAGTCCACTTGTGGCGATTCGCTTGGTGGAACCTGTCGCCAAAAGTTCACTTGTGGTGACTGGCCTGGTTGAAAATGTCGCCAAAAGCCCTCTTGTTGTGACTGGCCTGGTGGAACCAGTCACCAATAGTCCACTTATGGTGATAGGCCTTGAGGAACAAGTCGCCAAAATTCCATTTGTGCCAACTGTGGTTAGGTAAAACCAGTGGCAAAAAAGGCCAATTTGTGACGACTGGACGTGGAAACCAGTCGGCATATGACAACAACAAAATATGACTTATATTAATATTATATTATGACAAACCAATTGCCATGAGTCCAGTAGGAGCGATTGGTTCGGTAAATCATGTCGCCATAACATTACTTGTTGCGACTGGTTGATGAAACCAGTTGACCATAAGTCCTCCTATTGTTGCCAAAATTCCACTTGTGGCTATTGTTCGAGGGAAACAAGTAGGTTTAAGTCAACTTGTAGTGACTTGCAAAAAGAAAACAATCGCCAAAAATATATTTCTATTAGTGTACAAAAAATGAATATTGTATTTTCAGGCCAACACAATTGTTTTCCCTCAATTTTTTGAGAAATATTTATTCCAAAAAAAGTTTTAGTACAACTTAAGCCAATAAAAAAAAATTTATTTACAATATATGAATCCATATTTTTCATTGTTGAAATTTGGAATAGGTAAAATTCATAAGCAATAAACACATACTATGATATTAAATAAAATTTAATAAGGTAATTCTTTTCATCCTATTTGCAAGCTAATTTAACCAAATTAAGAATTAATGGATGTAGAAAGAAAATAAATAAAAGAATGATTTGGCTATTTTTGACACATAATTAACTTTTTTAACAAAAGTTTCAATTAAAAAAAAAAATGGGTGAAATTGATATTGTATTAGGAGAACATGTGGCCATAACTCCACCAGTAATGATTTTTAAGGTGTATCCTTTGGCCATAAATCCACATGTGGCGACTGGTCAACGAAACCAATCCCCATAATTCCACTGGTCACAACATGCCCAGTGGAACAAGTCACAAAAAGTCCACTAGTAGCGACTGGCCTGGTTGAACCAGTTGTCAAAAGTCCTCTTGTTGTGACTGGCCAGGTGGTTCCAGTCACCAAAATTCCACTTGTCGTAACTAGCCTTGTGGAACCAGTCGCCAAAAGTCCATTTATGGCAACTGACCTAGTGAAACCAGTGGCCAAAAGCCCATTTGTGGTGACTAGACGGGGAAACCAGTCGCCATATGCCAACTTGAATAGACTCCTCTAGTGAAATGAGTCATCATAAATATATTTTGACAAGTGTAAAAAATAAAAAAAGTAATTTCATTTCAACATAGTCATTTAACCTAAAAATTTGGTTAAAAATATATTTGTTTTATCAAAAGTACTTTAAGAACATTATTATGCCTATAACAAATATTTTGTTATTAAAATATGAATACATATTTTTCATAGTCAAAATTTCTAAATGGAGAAATTCATAAGCAATAAATACATGCTAAAGATATTTAGTAAAACATAATAAGGTAACATTTTTGTTCCTTATTGCAAGCTCATTTAAAAAAATGAAATACAAATGTGGGTGAAAAGTAAACAAATAAAAGACAATCACAGATATTTTTTAGCGATAAATAATTTTTCAAAAAAAGATTCCATAAGGAAATAAAAGATGAGTTAAATTGAAATTGTATTAAGCGTAACCAATCGCCATGAGTCCACTTAGAAAGTTTAATGGTTCGGTGAAGTCAGTTGCCATAAGACCACTTTTTTGCGGCTAATCCATGAAACAAATTGCCATAAGTCCTATTGTGTGCCAACTAGCCAGGAGGAATGTATTGCCAAAATTCCACTTTGGAGACTGGTCAAGGGAAACAAGTTGCTATAAGTCATCTTGTAGCGACATGTAAATTTAAAACAATCACCAAAAATATTTTTGTTCTAGTATACAAAACTGGATAATGTATTTTCCTTCCAACATTATCATTTTCACTCAAAACTTTTTGAAATGTATATTAGTTTTCATAAAATAGTTTTAGAACATTATTAAGCCATTCAAAAAAATTTTATAATAAAATTTGTATCCATATTTTTCGTTGTTGAAATTTTTAAAAGGAGAAATTCATCAGCAACAAGTTAATGCTATAATATCATGAAAAACATATTATGGCAATACATTTCTACCTATTTGCAAGCTAATTAAACAAAATGAATAACAAATGCAAGCAAAAAGAAATAAATAAAATACTGCTAAGGGTATTTCTGATAAATAATTATTTTCTTAACAAAATTTTCAACTATATAATAAAAAAGAGTTAAATATACATTGTATTAGGGAAACCTGTGGCCATAAGTCCACCAGTAACAATTTGTCAGGTGAATCAAGTCACAAAAAACCATGTGTCGCAACAGCTCGATGAGGCCTGTAGTCATAAGTTCACTTTTGGAGACTTGGCTTGTGCAACCAGTCGCCAAAAGTCAAATTTTGGTGACAAGCCGAGTTAAACGAGTCGCCAAAAAAGTCCACTTGTGGTGATTAGCCTGGTGGAAATAGTCACCAAAAGTCCACTTGTGGCGATTCGCTTGGTGGAACCTGTCGCCAAAAGTTCACTTGTGGTGACTGGCCTGGTTGAAAAAATGTCGCCAAAAGCCCTCTTGTTGTGACTGGCCTGGTGGAACCAGTCACCAATAGTCCACTTATGGTGATAGGCCTTGAGGAACAAGTCGCCAAAATTCCATTTGTGCCAACTGGTTAGGTAAAACCAGTGGCAAAAGGCCAATTTGTGACGACGGACGTGGAAACCAGTCGGCATATGACAACAAAATATGACTTATATTAATATTATATTATGACAAACCAATTGCCATGAGTCCAGTAGGGCGATTGGTTCGGTAAATCATGTCGCCATAACATTACTTTGTTGTTGCGACTGGTTGATGAAACCAGTTGACCATAAGTCCTCCTATTGTTGCCAAAATTCCACTTGTGGCTATTGTTCGAGGGAAACAAGTAGGTTTAAGTCAACTTGTAGTGACTTGCAAATAGAAAACAATCGCCAAAAATATATTTCTATTAGTGTACAAAAATGAATATTGTATTTTCAGGCCAACACAATTGTTTTCCCTCAATTTTTTGAGAAATATTTATTCCAAAAATAGTTTTAGTACAACTTAAGCCAATAAAAAAAAATTTATTTACAATATATGAATCCATATTTTTCATTGTTGAAATTTGGAATAGGTAAAATTCATAAGCAATAAACACATACTATGATATTAAATAAAATTTAATAAGGTAATTCTTTTCATCCTATTTGCAAGCTAATTTAACCAAATTAAGAATTAATGGATGTAGAAAGAAAATAAATAAAAGAATGATTTGGCTATTTTTGACACATAATTAACTTTTTTAACAAAAGTTTCAATTATAAAAAAAAATGGGTGAAATTGATATTGTATTAGGAGAACATGTGGCCATAACTCCACCAGTAATGATTTTTAAGGTGTATCCTTTGGCCATAAATCCACATGTGGCGACTGGTCAACGAAACCAATCCCCATAATTCCACTGGTCACAACATGCCCAGTGGAACAAGTCACAAAAAGTCCACTAGTAGCGACTGGCCTGGTTGAACCAGTTGTCAAAAGTCCTCTTGTTGTGACTGGCCAGGTGGTTCCAGTCACCAAAATTCCACTTGTCGTAACTAGCCTTGTGGAACCAGTCGCCAAAAGTCCATTTATGGCAACTGACCTAGTGAAACCAGTGGCCAAAAGCCCATTTGTGGTGACTAGACGGGGAAACCAGTCGCCATATGCCAACTTGAATAGACTCCTCTAGTGAAATAAGTCATCATAAATATATTTTGACAAGTGTAAAAAAAAAAAAAAAAGTAATTTCATTTCAACATAGTCATTTAACCTAAAAATTTGGTTAAAAATATATTTGTTTTATCAAAAGTACTTTAAGAACATTATTATGCCTATAACAAATATTTTGTTATTAAAATATGAATACATATTTTTCATAGTCAAAATTTCTAAATGGAGAAATTCATAAGCAATAAATACATGCTAAAGATATTTAGTAAAACATAATAAGGTAAATTTTTTTGTTCCTTATTGCAAGCTCATTTAAAAAAAAAAATGAAATACAAATGTGGGTGAAAAGTAAACAAATAAAAGACAATCACAGATATTTTTTAGCGATAAATAATTTTTTCAAAAAAAAGATTCCATAAGGAAATAAAAGATGAGTTAAATTGAAATTGTATTAAAGCGTAACCAATTGCCATGAGTCCACTTAGAAGCGAATGGTTCGGTGAAGTCAGTTGCCATAAGACCACTTTTTTTGCGGCTAATCCATGAAACAAATTGCCATAAGTCCTATTGTGCCAACTAGCCAGGAGGAACGTATTGCCAAAATTCCACTTTGGAGACTGGTCAAGGGAAACAAGTTGCTATAAGTCATCTTGTAGCGACATGTAAATTTAAAACAATCACCAAAAATATTTTTGTTCTAGTGTACAAAAATGGATAATGTATTTTCCTTCCAACATTATCATTTTCACTCAAAACTTTTTTGAAATGTATATTAGTTTTCAAAAATACTTTTTTAGAACAATATTAAGCCAAAAAAAAATTTAATAATAAAAATATGTATCCATATTTTTTTTCGTTGTTGAAATTTTTAAAAGGAGAAATTCATCAGCAACAAGTTAATGCTATAATATCATGAAAAACATATTATGGCAATACATTTCTACCTATTTGCAAGCTAATTAAACAAAATGAATAACAAATGCAAGCAAAAAGAAATAAATAAAAAATACTGCTAAGGGTATTTCTGATAAATAATTATTTTCTTAACAAAATTTTCAACTATATAATAAAAAAGAGTAAATAGACATTGTATTAGGTTAATTTGTGGCCATAAGTCCACCAGTAACAATTTGTCAGGTGAATCTAGTCACCAAAAACCATGTGTGGCAACTGCTCGATGAGGCCTGTAGTCATAAGTTCACTTTTGGAGACTTGGCTTGTGCAACCAGTCGCCAAAAGTCAAATTTTGGTGACAAGCCGAGTTAAACGAGTCGCCAAAAGTCCACTTGTGGCGATTAGCCTGGTGGAAATAGTCACCAAAAGTCCACTTGTGGCGATTCGCTTGGTGGAACCTGTCGCCAAAAGTTCACTTGTGGTGACTGGCCTGGTTGAAAATGTCGCCAAAAGCCCTCTTGTTGTGACTGGCCTGGTGGAACCAGTCACCAATAGTCCACTTATGGTGATAGGCCTTGAGGAACAAGGCGCCAAAATTCCATTTGTGCCAACTGACTTGGTAAAACCAGTGGCAAAAGGCCAATTTGTGACGACTGGGCGCGTGGAAACCAGTCGGCATATGACAAAAAAATATGACTTAAATTAATATTATATTATGACAAACCAATTGTCATGAGTCCAGTAGGAGCGATTGGTTCGGTAAATCATGTCGCCATAACATTACTTGTTGCGACTGGTTGATGAAACCAGTTGACCATAAGTCCTCCTATTGTTGCCAAAATTCCACTTGTGGCTATTGTTCAAGGGAAACAAGTAGGTTTAAGTCAACTTGTAGTGACTTGCAAATAGAAAACAATCGCCAAAAATATATTTCTATTAGTGTACAAAAAATGAATATTGTATTTTCAGGCCAACACAACAATTTTTCCCAATTTTTTTGTGAAATATTTATTCCAAAAATAGTTTTAGTACAACTTAAGCCATAAAAAAAAATTTATTAACAATATATGAATCCATATTTTTCATTGTTGAAATTTGGAATAGGTAAAATTCATAAGCAATAAACACATACTATGATATTAAATAAAATTTAATAAGGTAATTCTTTTCATCCTATTTGCAAGCTAATTTAACCAAATTAAGAATTAATGGATGTAGAAAGAAAATAAATAAAAGAATGATTTGGCTATTTTTGACACATAATTAACTTTTTTAACAAAAGTTTCAATAATAAAAAAAAAATGGGTGAAATTGATATTGTATTAGGAGAACATGTGGCCATAACTCCACCAGTAATGATTTTTAAGGTGTATCCATTGGCCATAAATCCACATGTGGCGACTGGTCAACGAAACCAATCCCCATAATTCCACTGGTCACAACATGCCCGGTGGAACAAGTCACAAAAAGTCCACTAGTAGCGACTGGCCTGGTTGAACCAGTTGTCAAAAGTCCTCTTGTTGTGACTGGCCAGGTGGTTCCAGTCACCAAAATTCCACTTGTCGTAACTGGCCTTGTGGAACCAGTCGCCAAAAGTCCATTTATGGCAACTGACCTGGTGAAACCAGTGGCCAAAAGCCCATTTGTGGCGACTAGACGGGGAAACCAGTCGCCATATGCTAACTTGAATAGACTCCTCTTGTGAAATAAGTCATCATAAATATATTTTGACAAGTGTAAAAAATAAAAAAAGTAATTTCATTTCAACATAGTCATTTAACCTAAAAATTTGGTTAAAAATATATTTGTTTTATCAAAAGTACTTTAAGAACATTATTATGCCTATAACAAATATTTTGTTATTAAAATATGAATACATATTTTTCATAGTCAAAATTTCTAAATGGAGAAATTCATACGCAATATAATACATGCTAAAGATATTTAGTAAAACATAATAAGGTAATTTTTTGTTCCTTATTGCAAGCTCATTTAAAAAAATGAAATACAAATGTGGGTGAAAAGTAAACAAATAAAAGACAATCACAGATATTTTTTAGCGATAAATAATTTTTCAAAAAAAGATTCCATAAGGAAATAAAAGATGAGTTAAATTGAAATTGTATTAAGCGTAACCAATCGCCATGAGTCCACTTAGAAGCGAATGGTTCGGTGAAGTCAGTTGCCATAAGACCACTTTTTACGGCTAATCCATGAAACAAATTCCCATAAGTCCTATTGTGCCAAGTAGCCAGGAGGAACGTATTGCCAAAATTCCACTTTGGAGACTGGTCAAGGGAAACAAGTTGCTATAAGTCATCTTGTAGCGACATGTAAATTTAAAACAATCACCAAAAATATTTTTGTTCTAGTGTACAAAAATGGATAATGTATTTTCCTTCCAACATTATCATTTTCACTCAAAACTTTTTGAAATGTATATTAGTTTTCATAAAATAGTTTTAGAACATTATTAAGCCAATCAAAAAAATTTTATAATAAAATTTGTATCCATATTTTTCGTTGTTGAAATTTTTAAAAGGAGAAATTCATCAGCAACAAGTTAATGCTATAATATCATGAAAAACATATTATGGCAATATATTTCTACCTATTTGCAAGCTAATTAAACAAAATGAATAACAAATGCAAGCAAAAAGAAATAAATAAAATACTGCTACGGGTATTTCTGATAAATAATTATTTTCTTAACAAAATTTTCAACTATATAATAAAAAAGAGTTAAATATACATTGTATTAGGGAAACCTGTGGCCATAAGTCCACCAGTAACAATTTGTCAGGTGAATCAAGTCACAAAAAACCATGTGTCGCAACAGCTCGTTGAGGCCTGTTGTCATAAGTTCACTTTTGGAGACTTGGCTTGTGCAACTAGTCGCCAAAAGTCAAATTTTGGAGACAAGCCGAGTTAAACGAGTCGCCAAAAGTCCACTTGTGGCGACTAGCCTGGTGGAAATAGTCACCAAAAGTCCACTTGTGGCGATTCGCTTGGTGGGAACCTGTCGCCAAAAGTTCACTTGTGGTGACTGGCCTGGTTGAAAATGTCGCCAAAAGCCCTCTTGTTGTGACTGGCCCTGGTGGAACCAGTCACCAATAGTCCACTTATGGTGATAGGCCTTGAGGAACAAAGTCGCCAAAATTCCATTTGTGCCAACTGACCTGGTAAAACCAGTGGCAAAAGGCCTATTTGTGACGACTAGGCGTGGAAACCAGTCGGCATATGACAACAAAAGATGACTTAAATTAATATTATATTATGACAAACCAATTGCCATGAGTCCAGTAGGAGCGATTGGTTCGGTAAATCATGTCGCCATAACATTACTTGTTGCGACTGGTTGATGAAACCAGTTGACCATAAGTCCTCCTATTGTTGCCAAAATTCCACTTGTGGCTATTGTTCGAGGGAAACAAGTAGGTTTAAGTCAACTTGTAGTGACTTGCAAATAGAAAACAATCGCCAAAAATATATTTCTATTAGTGTACAAAAAATGAATATTGTATTTTCAGGCCAACACAATTGTTTTCCCTCAATTTTTTGAGAAATATTTATTCCAAAAATAGTTTTAGTCAACTTAAGCCAAAAAAAAAATTTATTAACAATATATGAATCCATATTTTTCATTGTTGAAATTTGGAATAGGTAAAATTCATAAGCAATAAACACATACTATGATATTAAATAAAATTTAATAAGGTAATTCTTTTCAACCTATTTGCAAGCTAATTTAACCAAATTAAGAATTAATGGATGTAGAAAGAAAATAAATAAAAGAATGATTTGGCTATTTTTGACACATAATTAACTTTTTAACAAAAGTTTCAATAATAAAAAAAAAAATGGGTGAAATTGATATTGTATTAGGAGAACATGTGGCCATAACTCCACCAGTAATGATTTTTTAAGGTGTATCCATTGGCCATAAATCCACATGTGGCGACTGGTCAACGAAACCAATCCCCATAATTCCACTGGTCACAACATGCCCGGTGGAACAAGTCACAAAAAGTCCACTAGTAGCGACTGGCCTGGTTGAACCAGTTGCCAAAAGTCCTCTTGTTGTGCTGGCCAGGTGGTTCCAGTCACCAAAAATTCCACTTGTCGTGACTGGCCTTGTGGAACCAGTCGCCAAAAGTCCATTTATGGCAATTGACCTGGTGAAACCAGTGGCCAAAAGCCCATTTGTGGCGACTAGGCGGGAAACCAGTCGCCATATGCCAACTTGAATAGACTCCTCTAGTGAAATAAGTCATCATAAATATATTTTGACAAGTAAAAAAAAAAAAAAAAAGTAATTCTTTTTTTCAACATAGTCATTTAACCTAAAAATTTGGTTAAAAATATATTTGTTTTATCAAAAGTACTTTAAGAACATTATTATGCCTATGACAAATATTTTGTTATTAAAATATGAATACATATTTTTCATAGTCAAAATTTCTAAATGGAGAAATTCATAAGCAATATATACATGCTAAAGATATTTAGTAAAACATAATAAGGTAATGTTTTTGTTCCTTATTGCAAGCTCATTTAAAAAAATGAAAAACAAATGTGGGTGAAAAGTAAACAAATAAAAGACAATCACAGATATTTTTTAGCGATAAATAATTTTTCAAAAAAGATTCCATTAAGGCAATAAAAGATGAGTTAAATTGAAATTGTATTAAGCGTAACCAATCGCCATGAGTCCACTTAGAAGCGAATGGTTCGGTGAAGTCAGTTGCCATAAGACCACTTTTTGCGGCTAATCCATGAAACAAATTGCCATAAGTCCTATTGTGCCAACTAGCAGGAGGAACGTATTGCCAAAATTCCACTTTGGAGACTGGTCAAGGGAAACAAGTTGCTATAAGTCATCTTGTAGCGACATGTAAATTTAAAACAATCACCAAAAATATTTTTGTTCTAGTGTGTAAAAATGGATAATGTATTTTCCTTCCAACATTATCATTTTCACTCAAAACTTTTTGAAATGTATATTAGTTTTCAAAAAATAGTTTTTAGAACAATATTAAGCCAAAAAAAAAATTTAATAATAAAAATATGTATCCATTTTTTTTCGTTGTTGAAATTTTTAAAAGGTGAAATTCATAAGCAACAAGTTAATGCTATAATATCATGAAAAACATATTATGGCAATACATTTCTACCTATTTGCAAGCTAATTAAACAAAATGAATAACAAATGCAAGCAAAAAGAAATAAATAAAATACTGCTAAGGGTATTTCTGATAAATAATTATTTTCTTAACAAAATTTTCAACAATATAATAAAAAAGAGTTAAATAGACATTGTATTAGGGGAACCTGTGGCCATAAGTCCACCAGTAACAATTTGTCAGGTGAATCTAGTCGCCAAAAACCATGTGTGGCAACTGCTCGATGAGGCCTGTAGTCATAAGTTCACTTTTGGAGACTTGGCTTGTGCAACCAGTCGCCAAAAGTCAAATTTTGGTGACAAGCCGAGTTAAACGAGTCGCCAAAAGTCCACTTGTGGCGACTAGCCTGGTGGAAATAGTCACCAAAAGTCCACTTGTGGCGATTCGCTTGGTGGAACCTGTCGCCAAAAGTTCACTTGTGGTGACTGGCCTGGTTGAAAATGTCGCCAAAAGCCCTCTTGTTGTGACTGGCCTGGTGGAACCAGTCACCAATAGTCCACTTATGGTGATAGGGCCTTGAGGAACCAGTCGCCAAAATTCCATTTGTGCCAACTGACCTGGTAAAAACCAGTGGCAAAAAGGCCTATTTGTGACGACTGGGCGTGGAAACCAGTCGGCATATGACAAAAAAGATGACTTAAATTAATATTATATTATGACAAACCAATTGCCATGAGTCCAGTAGGGCGATTGGTTCGGTAAATCATGTCACCATAACATTACTTGTTTGCGACTGGTCGATGAAACCAGTTGACCATAAGTCCTCCTATTGTTGCCAAAATTCCACTTGTGGCTATTGTTCAAGGGAAACAAGTAGGTTTAAGTCAACTTGTAGTGACTTGCAAATAGAAAACAATCGCCAAAAATATATTTCTATTAGTGTACAAAAAATGAATTTTGTTTTTTCAGGCCAACACAGTTGTTTTCCCTCAATTTTTTGTGAAATATTTATTCCAAAAATAGTTTTAGTACAACTTAAGCCATTAAAAAAAAAATTATTAACAATATTTGAATCCATATTTTTCATTGTTGAAATTTCGAATAGGTAAAATTCATAAGCAATAAACACATACTATGATATTAAGTAAAATTTAATAAGGTAATTCTTTTCAACCTATTTGCAAGCTAATTTAACCAAATTTAGAATTAATGGATGCAGAAAGAAAATAAATAAAAGAATGATTTGGCTATTTTTTGACAGATAATTAACTTTTTTTAACAAAAGTTTCAATAATAAAAAAAAAATGGGTGAAATTGATATTGTATTAGGAGAACATGTGGCCATAACTCCACCAGTAATGATTTTTAAGGTGTATCCATTGGCCATAAATCCACATGTGGCGACTGGTCAACTAAAACCAATCCCCATAATTCCACTGGTCACAACATGCCCGGTGGAACAAGTCACAAAAAGTCCACTAGTAGCGACTGGCCTGGTTGAACCAGTTGCCAAAAAAGTCCTCTTGTTGTGACTGGCCAGGTGGTTCCAGTCACCAAAAGTCCACTTGTCGTGACTGGCCTTGTGGAACCAATCGCCAAAAGTCCATTTATGGCAATTGACCTGATGAAACCAGTGGCCAAAAGCCCATTTGTGGTGACTAGGCGGGAAACCAGTCGCCATATGCCAACTTGAATAGACTACTCTAGTGAAACAAGTCATCAAAAATATATTTTGACAAGAGTAAAAAATAAAAAAAGTAATTTCTTTTCAACATAGTCATTTAACCTCAAAATTTGGTTAAAAATATATTTGTTTTTATCAAAAGTACTTTAAGAACATTATTATGCCTATGACAAATATTTTGTTATTAAAATATGAATACATATTTTTCATAGTCGAAATTTCTAAATGGAGAAATTCATAAGCAATATATACATGCTAAAGATATTTAGTAAAACATAATAAGGTAATGTTTTTGTTCCTTATTGCAAGCTCATTTAAAAAAATGAAAACAAATGTGGGTGAAAAGTAAACAAATAAAAGACAATCACAGATATTTTTTAGCGATAAATAATTTTTCAAAAAAAAAAGATTCCATAAGGAAATAAAAGATGAGTTAAATTGAAATTGTATTAAAAGCGTAACCAATCGCCATGAGTCCACTTAGAAGTTTAATGGTTCGGTGAAGTCAGTTGCCATAAGACCACTTTTTTGCGGCTAATCCATGAAACAAATTGCCATAAGTCCTATTGTGCCAACTAGGAGGGAGGAACGTATTGCCAAAATTCCACTTTGGAGACTGGTCAAGGGAAACAAGTTGCTATAAGTCATCTTGTAGCGACATGTAAATTTAAAACAATCACCAAAAATATTTTTGTTCTAGTGTACAAAAATGGATAATGTATTTTCTTTCCAACATTATCATTTTCACTCAAAACTTTCTGAAATGTATATTAGTTTTTCAAAAAATACTTTTTAGAACAATATTAAGCCAAAAAAAAATTTAATAATAAAATATGTTTCCATATTTTTTCGTTGTTGAAATTTTTAAAAGGTGAAATTCATAAGCAACAAGTTAATGCTATAATATCATGAAAAACATATTATGGCAATACATTTCTACCTATTTTCAAGCTAATTAAACAAAATGAATAACAAATGCAAGCAAAAAGAAATAAATAAAATACTGCTAAGGGTATTTCTGATAAAAAATATTTTCTTAACAAAATTTTCAACAATATAATAAAAAAAGAGTTAAATAGACATTGTATTGGGGAACCTGTGTCCATAAGTCCACCAGTAACAATTTGTCAGGTGAATCAAGTCGCCAAAAAACCATGTGTGGCAGCTGCTCGATTGAGGCCAGTAGTCATAAGTTCTCTTTTGGAGACTTGGCTAGTGCAACCAGTCGCCAAAAGTCAAATTTTGGTGACAAGCCGAAGTTAAACGAGTCGCCAAAAGTCCACTTGTGGCGACTAGCCTGGTGGAAATAGTCACCAAAAGTCCACTTGTGGCGATTCGTTTGGTGGAACCTGTCGCCAAAAGTTCACTTGTGGTGACTGGCCTGGTGAAAAATGTCGCCAAAGCCCCTCTTGTTGTGACTGGCCTGGTGGAACCAGTCACCAAAAGTCCACTTATGGTGATAGGCCTTGAGGAACCAGTCGCCAAAATTCCATTTGTGGCAACTGACCTGGTAAAACCAGTGGCAAAAAGGCCTATTTGTGACGACTGGGCGTGGAAACCAGTTCGGCATATGACAAAAAAAGATGACTTAAATTAATATTATATTATGACAAACCAATTGCCATGAGTCGAGTAGGAGCGATTGGTTCGGTAAATCATGTCGCCATAACATTACATGTTGCGACTGGTCGATGAAACCAGTTGACCATAAGTCCTCCTATTGTTGCCAAAATTCCACTTGTGGCTATTGTTCAAGGGAAACAAGTAGGTTTAAGTCAACTTGTAGTGACTTGCTAATAGAAAACAATCGCCTAAAATATATTTCTATTAGTGTACAAAAAATGAATATTGTATTTTCAGGCCAACACAGTTGTTTTCCCTCAATGTTTTGTGAAATATTTATTCCAAAAATAGTTTTAGTACAACTTAAGCCTATAAAAAAAACTTTATTAACAATATTTGAATCCATATTTTTCTTTGTTGAAATTTGGAATAGGTCAAATTCATAAGCAATAAACACATTCTATGATATTAAGTAAAATTTAATAAGGTAATTCTTTTCAACCTATTTGCAAGCTAATTTAACCAAATTAAGAATTAATGGATGCAGAAAGAAAATAAATAAAAGAATGATTTGGCTATTTTTTTTGACAGATAATTAACTTTTTTTAACAAAAGTTTCAATAATAAAAAAAAATGGGTCAAATTGATATTGTATTAGGAGAACATGTGGCCATAACTCCACCAGTAATGATTTTTAAGGTGTATCCATTGGCCTTAAATCCACATGTGGGGACTGGTCAACGAAACCAATCCCATAATTCCACTGGTCACAACATGCCCGGTGGAACAAGTCACAAAAAGTCCACTAGTAGCGACTGGCCTGGTTGAACCAGTTGCCAAAAGTCCTCTTGTTGTGACTGGCCAGGTGGTTCCAGTCACCAAAAGTCCACTTGTCGTGACTGGCCTTGTGGAACCAATCGCCAAAAGTCCATTTATGGCAATTGACCTGATGAAACCAGTGGCCAAAAGCCCATTTGTGGCGACTACTAGGGGAAACCAGTTAAGCCATATGCCAACTTGAATAGACTACTCTAGTGAAAACAAGTCGTCAAAAATATATTTTTGACAAGAGTAAAAAAAAAAAAAAAAGTAATTTCTTTTCAACATTGTCATTTAACCTCAAAATTTGGTAAAAAAAATATATTTGTTTTATCAAAAGTACTTTAAGAACATTATTATGCCTATGACAAATATTTTGTTATTAAAATATGAATACATATTTTTCATAGTCGAAATTTCTAAATGGAGAAATTCATAAGCAATATATACATGCTAAAGATATTTAGTAAAACATAATAAGGTAATGTTTTTGTTCCTTATTGCAAGCTCATTTAAAAAAATGAAGAACAAATGTGGGTTAAAAGTAAACAAATAAAAGACAATCACAGATATTTTTTAGCGATAAATAATTTTTCAAAAAAAGATTCCATAAGGAAATAAAAGATGAGTTAAATTGAAATTGTATTAAGCGTAACCAATCGCCATGAGTCCACTTAGAAGCGAATGGTTCGGTGAAGTCAGTTGCCATAAGACCACTTTTTGCGGCTAATCCATGAAACAAATTGCCATAAGTCCTATTGTGCCAACTAGCCAGGAGGAACGTATGGCCAAAATTCCACTTTGGAGACTGGTCAAGGGAAACAAGTTGCTATAAGTCATCTTGTAGCGACATGTAAATTTAAAACTATCACCAAAAATATTTTTGTTCTAGTGTACAAAAATGGATAATGTATTTTCTTTCCAACATTATCATTTTCACTCAAAACTTTCTGAAATGAATATTAGTTTTCAAAAAATACTTTTAGAATAATATTAAGCCAATAAAAAAAATTAATAATAAAATATGTTTCCATATTTTTCGTTGTTGAAATTTTTAAAAGGTGAAATTCATAAGCAACAAGTTAATACTATAATATCATGAAAAACATATTATGGCAATACATTTCTACCTATTTTCAAGCTAATTAAACAAAATGAATAACAAATGCAAGCAAAAAGAAATAAATAAAATACTGCTAAGGGTATTTCTGATAAAAAAATATTTTCTTAACAAAATTTTCAACAATATAATAAAAAAAGAGTTAAATAGACATTGTATTTGGGGAACCTGTGTCCATAAGTCCACCAGTAACAATTTGTCAGGTGAATCTTGTCGCCAAAAACCATGTGTGGCAGCTGCTCGTTGAGGCCAGTAGTCATAAGTTCTCTTTTGGAGACTTGGCTAGTGCAACCAGTCGCCAAAAGTAAAATTTTGGTGACAAGCCGAGTTAAACGAGTCGCCAAAAGTCCACTTGTGGCGACTAGCCTGGTGGAAATAGTCACCAAAAGTCCACTTGTGGCGATTCGCTTGGTGGAACCTGTCGCCAAAAGTTCACTTGTGGTGACTGGCCTGGTTGAAAATGTCGCCAAAAGCCCTCTTGTTGTGACTGGCCTGGTGGAACCAGTCACCAATAGTCCACTTATGGTGATAGGCCTTGAGGAACCAGTCGCCAAAATTCCATTTGTGCCAACTGACCTGGTAAAACCAGTGGCAAAAGGCCTATTTGTGACGACTAGACGTGGAAACCAGTTGGCATATGACAAAAAAAGATTACATAAAATAATATTATATTAAGACAAACCAATTGCCATGAGTCCAGTAGGAGCGATTGGTTCGGTAAATCATGTCACCATAACATTACTTGTTGCGACTGGTCGATGAAACCAGTTGACCATAAGTCCTCCTATTGTTGCCAAAATTCCACTTGTGGCTATTGTTCAAGGGAAACAAGTAGGTTTAAGTCAACTTGTAGTGACTTGCTAATAGAAAACAATCGCCAAAAATATATTTCTATTAGTGTACAAAAAATGAATATTGTATTTTCAGGCCAACACAATTGTTTTCCCTCAATTTTTTGTGAAATATTTATTCCAAAAATAGTTTTAGTACAACTTAAGCCAATAAAAAAAAATTTATTAACAATATTTGAATCCATATTTTTCATTGTTGAAATTTGGAATAGGTAAAATTCATAAGCAATAAACACATACTATGATATTAAGTAAAATTTAATAAGGTAATTCTTTTCAACCTATTTGCAAGCTAATTTAACCAAATTTAGAATTAATGGATGCAGAAAGAAAATAAATAAAAGAATGATTTGGCTATTTTTTGACAGATAATTAATTTTTTTTTAACAAAAGTTTCAATAATAAAAAAAATGGGTCAAATTGATATTGTATTAGGAGAACATGTGGCCATAACTCCACCAGTAATGATTTTTAAGGTGTATCCATTGGCCATAAATCCACATGTGGCGACTGGTCAACGAAACCAATCCCCATAATTCCACTGGTCACAACATGCCCGGTGGAACAAGTCACCAAAAGTCCACTAGTAGCGACTGGCCTGGTTGAACCAGTTGCCAAAAGTCCTCTTGTTGTGACTGGCCAGGTGGTTCCAGTCACCAAAAGTCCACTTGTCGTGACTGGCCTTGTGGAACCAATCGCCAAAAGTCCATTTATGGCAATTGACCTGATGAAACCAGTGGCCAAAAGCCCATTTGTGGCGACTAGACGGGGAAACCAGTCGCCATATGCCAACTTCAATAGACTACTCTAGTGAAACAAGTCGTCAAAAATATATTTTTACAAGAGTAAAAAAAAAATAAAAAAAGTAATTTCTTTTCAACATTGTCATTTAACCTCAAAATTTGGTAAAAAATATATTGTTTTTTATCAAAAGTACTTTAAGAACATTATTATGCCTATGACAAATATTTTGTTATTAAAATATGAATACATATTTTTCATAGTCGAAATTTCTAAATGGAGAAATTCATAAGCAATATATACATGCTAAAGATATTTAGTAAAACATAATAAGGTAATGTTTTTGTTCCTTATTGCAAGCTCATTTAAAAAAATGAAGAACAAATGTGGGTTAAAAGTAAACAAATAAAAGACAATCACAGATATTTTTTAGCGATAAATAATTTTTCAAAAAAAGATTCCATAAGGAAATAAAAGATGAGTTAAATTGAAATTGTATTAAGCGTAACCAATCGCCATGAGTCCACTTAGAAGCGAATGGTTCGGTGAAGTCAGTTGCCATAAGACCACTTTTTGCGGCTAATCCATGAAACAAATTGCCATAAGTCCTATAGTGCCAACTAGCCAGGAGGAACGTATTGCCAAAATTCCACTTTGGAGACTGGTCAAGGGAAACAAGTTGCTATAAGTCATCTTGTAGCGACATGTAAATTTAAAACTATCACCAAAAATATTTTTGTTCTAGTGTACAAAAATGGATAATGTATTTTCTTTCCAACATTATCATTTTCACTCAAAACTTTCTGAAATGAATATTAGTTTTCAAAAAATACTTTTAGAATAATATTAAGCCAATAAAAAAATTAATAATAAAATATGTTTCCATATTTTTCGTTTTTGAAATTTTTAAAAGGTGAAATTCATAAGCAACAAGTTAATACTATAATATCATGAAAAAAATATTATGGCAATACATTTCTACCTATTTTCAAGCTAATTAAACAAAATGAATAACAAATGCAAGCAAAAAGAAATAAATAAAATACTGCTAAGGGTATTTCTGATAAAAAAATATTTTCTTAACAAAATTTTCAACAATATAATAAAAAAGAGTTAAATAGACATTGTATTTGGGGAACCTGTGTCCATAAGTCCACCAGTAACAATTTGTCAGGTGAATCTTGTCGCCAAAAACCATGTGTGGCTGCTGCTCGTTGAGGCCAGTAGTCATAAGTTCTCTTTTGGAGACTTGGCTAGTGCAACCAGTCGCCAAAAAAGTAAAATTTTGGTGACAAGCCGAAGTTAAACGAGTCGCCAAAAAGTCCACTTGTGGCGACTAGCCTGGTGGAAATAGTCACCAAAAGTCCACTTGTGGCGATTCGCTTGGTGGAACCTGTCGCCAAAAGTTCACTTGTGGTGACTGGCCTGGTTGAAAAAAAATGTCGCCAAAAGCCCTCTTGTTGTGACTGGCCTGGTGGAACCAGTCACCAAAGTCCACTTATGGTGATAGGCCTTGAGGAACCAGTCGCCAAAAGTCCATTTGTGGCAACTGACCTGGTAAAACCAGTGGCAAAAGGCCTATTTGTGACGACTGGGCGTGGAAACCAGTTGGCATATGACAAAAAAAAAGATGACTTAAATTAATATTATATTATGACAAACCAATTGCCATGAGTCCAGTAGGAGGCGATTGGTTCGTAAAAATCATGTCACCATAACATTACTTGTTGCGACCTGGTCGATGAAACCAGTTGACCATAAGTCCTCCTATTGTTGCCAAAATTCCACTTGTGGCTATTGTTCAAGGGAAACAAGTAGGTTTAAGTCAACTTGTAGTGACTTGCAAAATAGAAAACAATCAAAAAAAAAATATATTTCTATTAGTGTACAAAAAAATGAATATTGTATTTTCAGGCCAACACAATTGTTTTCCCTCAATTTTTGTGAAATATTTATTCCAAAAATAGTTTTAGTACAACTTAAGCCATAAAAAAAATTTATTAACAATATTTGAATCCATATTTTTCATTGTTGAAATTTGGAATAGGTAAAATTCATAAGCAATAAACACATACTATGATATTAAGTAAAATTTAATAAGGTAATTCTTTTTCAACCTATTTGCAAGCTAATTTAACCAAATTTAGAATTAATGGATGCAGAAAGAAAATAAATAAAAGAATGATTTGGCTATTTTTGACAGATAATTAACTTTTTTAACAAAAGTTTCAATAATAAAAAAAAATGGGTCAAATTGATATTGTATTAGGAGAACATGTGGCCATAACTCCACCAGTAATGATTTTTAAGGTGTATCCATTGGCCATAAATCCACATGTGGGGACTGGTCAACGAAACCAATCCCCATAATTCCACTGGTCACAACATGCCCGGTGGAACAAGTCACCGAAAGTCCACTAGTAGCGACTGGCCTGGTTGAACCAGTTGCCAAAAGTCCTCTTGTTGTGACTGGCCAGGTGGTTCCAGTCACCAAAAGTCCACTTGTCGTGACTGGCCTTGTGGAACCAATCGCCAAAAGTCCATTTATGGCAATTGACCTGATGAAACCAGTGGCAAAAAGCCCATTTGTGGCGACTAGATCGGGAAACCAGTCGCCATATGCCAACTTCAATAGACTACTCTAGTGAAACAAGTCGTCAAAAATATATTTTGACAAAGAAAAAAAAAAAAAAAGTAATTTCTTTTCAACATTGTCATTTAACCTCAAAATTTGTTAAAAAAAATATATTTGTTTTATCAAAAGTACTTTAAGAACATTATTATGCCTATGACAAATATTTTGTTATTAAAATATGAATACATATTTTTTCATAGTCAAAATTTCTAAATGGAGAAATTCATAAGCAATATATATACATGCTAAAGATATTTAGTAAAACATAATAAGGTAATGTTTTTGTTCCTTATTGCAAGCTCATTTAAAAAAAAATGAAGAACAAATGTGGGTTAAAAGTAAACAAATAAAAGACAATCACAGATATTTTTTAGCGATAAATAATTTTTCAAAAAAAAAGATTCCATAAGGAAATAAAAGATGAGTTAAATTGAAATTGTATTAAAAGCGTAACCAATCGCCATGAGTCCACTTAGAAGTTTAATGGTTCGGGTGAAGTCAGTTGCCATAAGACCACTTTTTTTGCGGCTAATCCATGAAACAAATTGCCATAAGTCCTATTGTGCCAACTAGCCAGGAGGAACGTATTGCCAAAATTCCACTTTGGAGACTGGTCAAGGGAAACAAGTTGCTATAAGTCATCTTGTAGCGACATGTAAATTTAAAACTATCACCAAAAATATTTTTGTTCTAGTGTACAAAAATGGATAATGTATTTTCTTTCCAACATTATCATTTTCACTCAAAACTTTCTGAAATGAATATTAGTTTTCAAAAAATACTTTTAGAATAATATTAAGCCAATAAAAAAAATTAATAATAAAATATGTTTCCATATTTTTCGTTATTGAAATTTTGAAAAAGGTGAAATTCATAAGCAACAAGTTAATGCTATAATATCATGAAAAACATATTATGGCAATACATTTCTACCTATTTTCAAGCTAATTAAACAAAATGAATAACAAATGCAAGCAAAAAAAGAAATAAATAAAATATACTGCTAAGGGTATTTCTGATAAAAAAATATTTTCTTAACAAAATTTTCAACAATATAATAAAAAAGAGTTAAATAGACATTGTATTTGGGGAACCTGTGTCCATAAGTCCACCAGTAACAATTTGTCAGGTGAATCTTGTCGCCAAAAACCATGTGTGGCTGCTGCTCGTTGAGGCCAGTAGTCATAAGTTCTCTTTTGGAGACTTGGCTAGTGCAACCAGTCGCCAAAAGTAAAATTTTGGTGACAAGCCGAGTTAAACGAGTCGCCAAAAGTCCACTTGTGGCGACTAGCCTGGTGGAAATAGTCACCAAAAGTCCACTTGTGGCGATTCGCTTTGGTGGAACCTGTCGCCAAAAGTTCACTTGTGGTGACTGGCCTGGTTGAAAATGTCGCCAAAAGCCCTCTTGTTGTGACTGGCCTGGTGGAACCAGTCACCAAAAGTCCACTTATGGTGATAGGCCTTGAGGAACCAGTCGCCAAAAATTCCATTTGTGCCAACAACTGACCTGGTAAAAAACCAGTGGCAAAAGGCCTATTTGTGACGACTGGACGTGGAAACCAGTTGGCATATGACAAAAAAAGATGACTTAAATTAATATTATATTATGACAAACCAATTGCCATGAGTCCAGTAGGAGCGATTGGTTCGGTAAATCATGTCACCATAACATTACTTGTTGCGACTGGTCGATGAAACCAGTTGACCATAAGTCCTCCTATTGTTGCCAAAATTCCACTTGTGGCTATTGTTCAAGGGAAACAAGTAGGTTTAAGTCAACTTGTAGTGACTTGCTAATAGAAAACAATCGCCAAAAATATATTTCTATTAGTGTACAAAAAATGAATATTGTATTTTCAGGCCAACACAATTGTTTTCCCTCAATTTTTTGTGAAATATTTATTCCAAAAATAGTTTTAGTACAACTTAAGCCAATAAAAAAAATTTATTAACAATATTTGAATCCATATTTTTCATTGTTGAAATTTGGAATAGGTAAAATTCATAAGCAATAAACACATACTATGATATTAAGTAAAATTTAATAAGGTAATTCTTTTCAACCTATTTGCAAGCTAATTTAACCAAATTTAGAATTAATGGATGCAGAAAGAAAATAAATAAAAGAATGATTTGGCTATTTTTGACAGATAATTAACTTTTTTAACAAAAGTTTCAATAATAAAAAAAAATGGGTCAAATTGATATTGTATTAGGAGAACATGTGGCCATAACTCCACCAGTAATGATTTTTAAGGTGTATCCATTGGCCATAAATCCACATGTGGGGACTGGTCAACGAAACCAATCCCCATAATTCCACTGGTCACAACATGCCCGGTGGAACAAGTCACCAAAAGTCCACTAGTAGCGACTGGCCTGGTTGAACCAGTTGCCAAAAGTCCTCTTGTTGTGACTGGCCAGGTGGTTCCAGTCACCAAAAGTCCACTTGTCGTGACTGGCCTTGTGGAACCAATCGCCAAAAGTCCATTTATGGCAATTGACCTGATGAAACCAGTGGCCAAAAGCCCATTTGTGGCGACTAGACGGGGAAACCAGTCGCCATATGCCAACTTCAATAGACTACTCTAGTGAAACAAGTCGTCAAAAATATATTTTGACAAGAGTAAAAAATAAAAAAAGTAATTTCTTTTCAACATTGTCATTTAACCTCAAAATTTGGTAAAAAATATATTTGTTTTTATCAAAAGTACTTTAAGAACATTATTATGCCTATGACAAATATTTTGTTATTAAAATATGAATACATATTTTTCATAGTCTCAATTTCTAAATGGAGAAATTCATAAGCAATATATATACAAGCTAAAGATATTTAGTAAAACATAATAAAGTAATGTTTTTGTTCCTTATTGCAAGCTCATTTAAAAAAATGAAGAACAAATGTGGGTTAAAAGTAAACAAATAAAAGACAATCACAGATATTTTTTAGCGATAAATAATTTTCAAAAAAAAAAAGATTCCATAAGGAAATAAAAGATGAGTTAAATTGAAATTGTATTAAAAGCGTAACCAATCGCCATGAGTCCACTTAGAAGCGAATGGTTCGGTGAAGTCAGTTGCCATAAGACCACTTTTTTGCGGCTAATCCATGAAACAAATTGCCATAAGTCCTATAGTGCCAACTAGCCAGGAGGAACGTATTGCCAAAATTCCACTTTGGAGACTGGTCAAGGGAAACAAGTTGCTATAAGTCATCTTGTAGCGACATGTAAATTTAAAACAATCACCAAAAAAAATTTTTTTGTTCTAGTGTACAAAAATGGATAATGTATTTTCTTTCCAACATTATCATTTTCACTCAAAACTTTCTGAAATGAATATTAGTTTTCAAAAAAAAATACTTTTAGAATAATATTAAGCCAAAAAAAATTAATAATAAAATATGTTTCCATATTTTTTCGTTGTTGAAATTTTAAAAGGTGAAATTCATAAGCAACAAGTTAATGCTATAATATCATGAAAAACATATTATGGCAATACATTTCTACCTATTTTCAAGCTAATTAAACAAAATGAATAACAAATGCAAGCAAAAAGAAATAAATAAAATACTGCTAAGGGTATTTCTGATAAAAAAATATTTTCTTAACAAAATTTTCAACAATATAATAAAAAAGAGTTAAATAGACATTGTATTTGGGGAACCTGTGTCCATAAGTCCACCAGTAACAATTTGTCAGGTGAATCTTGTCGCCAAAAACCATGTGTGGCTGCTGCTCGTTGAGGCCAGTAGTCATAAGTTCTCTTTTGGAGACTTGGCTAGTGCAACCAGTCGCCAAAAGTAAAATTTTGGTGACAAGCCGAGTTAAACGAGTCGCCAAAAGTCCACTTGTGGCGACTAGCCTGGTGGAAATAGTCACCAAAAGTCCACTTGTGGCGATTCGCTTGGTGGAACCTGTCGCCAAAAGTTCACTTGTGGTGACTGGCCTGGTTGAAAATGTCGCCAAAAGTCCTCTTGTTGTGACTGGCCTGGTGGAACCAGTCACCAAAAGTCCACTTATGGTGATAGGCCTTGAGGAACCAGTCGCCAAAAGTCCATTTGTGGCAACTGACCTGGTAAAACCAGTGGCAAAAGGCCTATTTGTGACGACTGGACGTGGAAACCAGTCGGCATATGACAAAAAAAGATGACTTAAATTAATATTATATTATGACAAACCAATTGCCATGAGTCCAGTAGGTGCGATTGGTTCGGTAAATCATGTCGCCATAACATTACTTGTTGCGACTGGTCGATGAAACCAGTTGACCATAAGTCCTCCTATTGTTGCCAAAATTCCACTTGTGGCTATTGTTCAAGGGAAACAAGTAGGTTTAAGTCAACTTGTAGTGACTTGCAAATAGAAAACAATCGCCAAAAATATATTTCTATTAGTGTACAAAAAATGAATATTGTATTTTCAGGCCAACACAGTTGTTTTCCCTCAATTTTTTGTGAAATATTTATTCCAAAAATAGTTTTAGTACAACTTAAGCCAAAAAAAAAAAATTTATTAACAAAATTTGAATCCATATTTTTCATTGTTGAAATTTGGAATAGGTAAAATTCATAAGCAATAAACACATACTATGATATTAAGTAAAATTTAATAAGGTAATTCTTTTCAACCTATTTGCAAGCTAATTTAACCAAATTTAGAATTAATGGATGCAGAAAGAAAATAAATAAAAGAATGATTTGGCTATTTTTGACAGATAATTAATTTTTTTTAACAAAAGTTTCAATAAAAAAAAAAAATGGGTCAAATTGATATTGTATTAGGAGAACATGTGGCCATAACTCCACCAGTAATGATTTTAAGGTGTATCCATTGGCCATAAATCCACATGTGGGGACTGGTCAACGAAACCATCCCCCCATAATTCCACTGGTCACAACATGCCCGGTGGAACAAGTCACCAAAAGTCCACTAGTAGCGACTGGCCTGGTTGAACCAGTTGCCAAAAGTCCTCTTGTTGTGACTGGCCAGGTGGTTCCAGTCACCAAAAGTCCACTTGTCGTGGACTGGCCTTGTGGAACCAATCGCCAAAAGTCCATTTATGGCAATTGACCTGATGAAACCAGTGGCCAAAAGCCCATTTGTGGCGACTAGGCGGGGAAACCAGTCGCCATATGCCAACTTGAATAGACTACTCTAGTGAAACAAGTCGTCAAAAATATATTTTGACAAGAGTAAAAAAAAAAAAAAAAAGTAATTTTTTTTTTTCAACATTGTCATTTAACCTCAAAATTTGGTTAAAAATATATTTGTTTTTTTATCAAAAGTACTTTAAGAACATTATTATGCCTATGACAAATATTTTGTTATTAAAATATGAATACATATTTTTCATAGTCGAAATTTCTAAATGGAGAAATTCATAAGCAATATATACATGCTAAAGATATTTAGTAAAACATAATAAGGTAATGTTTTTGTTCCTTATTGCAAGCTCATTTAAAAAAATGAAGAACAAATGTGGGTTAAAAGTAAACAAATAAAAGACAATCACAGATATTTTTTAGCGATAAATAATTTTCAAAAAAAGATTCCATAAGGCAATAAAAGATGAGTTAAATTGAAATTGTATTAAAAGCGTAACCAATCGCCATGAGTCCACTTAGAAGTTTAATGGTTCGGTGAAGTCAGTTGCCATAAGACCCTTTTTTTGCGGCTAATCCATGAAACAAATTGCCATAAGTCCTATAGTGCCAACTAGCCAGGAGGAACGTATTGCCAAAATTCCACTTTGGAGACTGGTCAAGGGAAACAAGTTGCTATAAGTCATCTTGTAGCGACATGTAAATTTAAAACAATCACCAAAAATATTTTTGTTCTAGTGTACAAAAATGGATAATGTATTTTCTTTCCAACATTATCATTTTCACTCAAAACTTTCTGAAATGAATATTAGTTTTCAAAAAATACTTTTAGAATAATATTAAGCCAATAAAAAAAATTAATAATAAAATATGTATCCATATTTTTCGTTGTTGAAATTTTTAAAAGGTGAAATTCATAAGCAACAAGTTAATGCTATAATATCATGAAAAACATATTATGGCAATACATTTCTACCTATTTTCAAGCTAATTAAACAAAATGAATAACAAATGCAAGCAAAAAGAAATAAATAAAATACTGCTAAGGGTATTTCTGATAAAAAATTATTTTCTTAACAAAATTTTCAACAATATAATAAAAAAAGAGTTAAATAGACATTGTATTTGGGGAACCTGTGTCCATAAGTCCACCAGTAACAATTTGTCAGGTGAATCTAGTCGCTAAAAAAAACCATGTGTGGCTGCTGCTCGTTGAGGCCAGTAGTCATAAGTTCACTTTTGGAGACTTGGCTAGTGCAACCAGTCGCCAAAAGTAAAATTTTGGTGACAAGCCGAAGTTAAACGAAGTCGCCAAAAGTCCACTTGTGGCGACTAGCCTGGTGGAAATAGTCACCAAAAGTCCACTTGTGGCGATTCGCTTGGTGGAACCTGTCGCCAAAAGTTCACTTGTGGTGACTGGCCTGGTTGAAAATGTCGCCAAAAGTCCCCTCTTGTTGTGACTGGCCTGGTGGAACCAGTCACCAAAAGTCCACTTATGGTGATAGGCCTTGAGGAACCAGTCGCCAAAAGTCCATTTTGTGGCAACTGACCTGGTAAAACCAGTGGCAAAAGGCCAATTTGTGACGACTGGGCGTGGAAACCAGTCGGCATATGACAAAAAAAGATGACTTAAATTAATATTATATTATGACAAACCAATTGCCATGAGTCCAGTAGGGTGCGATTGGTTCGGTAAATCATGTCACCATAACATTACTTGTTGCGACCGGTCGATGAAACCAGTTGACCATAAGTCCTCCTATTGTTGCCAAAATTCCACTTGTGGCTATTGTTCAAGGGAAAACAAGTAGGTTTAAGTCAACTTGTAGTGACTTGCAAATTCAAAACAATCGCCAAAAATATATTTCTATTAGTGTACAAAAAATGAATATTGTATTTTCAGGCCAACACAGTCGTTTTCCCTCAATTTTTTGTGAAATATTTATTCCAAAAATAGTTTTAGTACAACTTAAGCCAAAAAAAAAAATTTATTAACAAAATATGAATCCATATTTTTCATTGTTGAAATTTGGAATAGGTAAAATTCATAAGCAATAAACACATACTATGATATTAAGTAAAATTTAATAAGGTAATTCTTTTCTACCTATTTGCAAGCTAATTTAACCAAATTAAGAACTAATGGATGCTGAAAGAAAATAAATAAAAGAATGATTTGGCTATTTTTGACAGATAATTAACTTTTTTAACAAAAGTTTCAATAATAAAAAAAAAATGGGTCAAATTGATATTGTATTAGGAGAACATGTGGCCATAACTCCACCAGTAATGATTTTTAAGGTGTATCCATTGGCCATAAATCCACATGTGGCGACTGGTCAACGAAACCAATCCCCATAATTCCACTGGTCACACAACATGCCCGGTGGAACAAGTCACCAAAAGTCCACTAGTAGCGACTGGCCTGGTTGAACCAGTTGCCAAAAGTCCTCTTGTTGTGACTGGCCAGGTGGTTCCAGTCACCAAAAGTCCACTTGTCGCGGACTGGCCTTGTGGAACCAATCGCCAAAAGTCCATTTATGGCAATTGACCTGATGAAACCAGTGGCCAAAAGCCCATTTGTGGCGACTAGGCGGGGGAAACCAGTCGCCATATGCCAACTTGAATAGACTACTCTAGTGAAACAAGTCATCAAAAATATATTTTGACAAGCAAAAAAAAATAAAAAAAGTAATTTCTTTTCAACATTGTCATTTAACCTCAAAATTTGGTTAAAAATATATTTGTTTTATCAAAAGTACTTTAAGAACATTATTATGCCTATGACAAATATTTTGTTATTAAAATATGAATACATATTTTTCATAGTCTAAATTTCTAAATGGAGAAATTCATAAGCAATATATATACATGCTAAAGATATTTAGTAAAACATAATAAGGTAATGTTTTTGTTCCTTATTGCAAGCTCATTTAAAAAAATGAAGAACAAATGTGGGTGAAAAGTAAACAAATAAAAGACAATCACAGATATTTTTTAGCGATAAATAATTTTTCAAAAAAAGATTCCATAAGGAAATAAAAGATGAGTTAAATTGAAATTGTATTAAGCGTAACCAATCGCCATGAGTCCACTTAGAAGTTTAATGGTTCGGTGAAGTCAGTTGCCATAAGACCACTTTTTTGCGGCTAATCCATGAAACAAATTGCCATAAGTCCTATTGTGCCAACTAGCCAGGGAGGAACGTATTGCCAAAATTCCACTTTGGAGACTGGTCAAGGGAAACAAGTTGCTATAAGTCATCTTGTAGCGACATGTAAATTTAAAACAATCACCAAAAAATATTTTTGTTCTAGTGTACAAAAATGGATAATGTATTTTCTTTCCAACATTATCATTTTCACTCAAAACTTTCTTAAATGAATATTAGTTTTCAAAAAAATACTTTTAGAATAATATTAAGGCAAAAAAAAATTTAATAATAAAATATGTATCCATATTTTTCGTTGTTGAAATTTTTTAAAAGGTGAAATTCATAAGCAACAAGTTAATGCTATAATATCATGAAAAACATATTATGGCAATACATTTCTACCTATTTTCAAGCTAATTAAACAAAATGAATAACAAATGCAAGCAAAAAGAAATAAATAAAATACTGCTAAGGGTATTTCTGATAAAAAATTATTTTCTTAACAAAATTTTCAACAATATAATAAAAAAAAGAGTTAAATAGACATTGTATTAGGGGAAACCTGTGTCCATAAGTCCACCAGTAACAATTTGTCAGGTGAATCTAGTCGCCAAAAACCATGTGTGGCAACTGCTCGATGAGGCCAGTAGTCATAAGTTCTCTTTTGGAGACTTGGCTAGTGCAACCAGTCGCCAAAAGTAAAATTTTGGTGACAAGCCGAGTTAAACGAGTCGCCAAAAGTCCACTTGTGGCGACTAGCCTGGTGGAAATAGTCACCAAAAGTCCACTTGTGGCGATTCGCTTGGTGGAACCTGTCGCCAAAAGTTCACTTGTGGTGACTGGCCTGGTTGAAACTGTCGCCAAAAGTCCTCTTGTTGTGACTGGCCTGGTGGAACCAGTCACCAAAAGTCCACTTATGGTGATAGGCCTTGAGGAACCAGTCGCCAAAAGTCCATTTGTGGCAACTGACCTGGTAAAACCAGTGGCAAAAGGCCAATTTGTGACGACTGGACGTGGAAACCAGTCGGCATATGACAAAAAAAGATGACTTAAATTAATATTATATTATGACAAACCAATTGCCATGAGTCCAGTAGGTGCGATTGGTTCGGTGAATCATGTCGCCATAACATTACTTGTTGCGACTGGTCGATGAAACCAGTTGACCATAAGTCCTCCTATTGTTGCCAAAATTCCACTTGTGGCGATTGGTCAAGGGAAACCAGTAGGTTTAAGTCAACTTGTAGTGACTTGCAAATTGAAAACAATCGCCAAAAATATATTTCTATTAGTGTAAAAAAAATGAATATTGTATTTTCAGGCCAACACAATTGTTTTCCCTCAATTTTTGTGAAATATTTATTCCAAAAATAGTTTTAGTACAACTTAAGCCAATAAAAAAAAAAAAAATTTATTAACAAAATATGAATCCATATTTTTTCATTGTTGAAATTTGGAATAGGTAAAATTCATAAGCAATAAACACATACTATGATATTAAGTAAAATTTAATAAGGTAATTCTTTTCTACCTATTTGCAAGCTAATTTAACCAAATTAAGAACTAATGGATGCTGAAAGAAAATAAATAAAAGAATGATTTGGCTATTTTTGACAGATAATTACTTTTTTAACAAAAGTTTCAATAATAAAAAAAAAAATGGGTCAAATTGATATTGTATTAGGAGAACATGTGGCCATAACTCCACCAGTAATGATTTTAAGGTGTATCCATTGGCCATAAATCCACATGTGGGGACTGGTCAACTAAAACCAATCCCCATAATTCCACTGGTCACAACATGCCCGGTGGAACAAGTCACCAAAAGTCCACTAGTAGCGACTGGCCTGGTTGAACCAGTTGCCAAAAAAGTCCTTCTTGTTGTGACTGGCCAGGTGGATCCAGTCACCAAAAGTCCACTTGTCGCGGACTGGCCTTGTGGAACCAGTCGCCAAAAGTCCATTTATGGCAACTGACCTGGTGAAACCAGTGGCCAAAAAAGCCCATTTGTGGCGACTAGGCGGGGAAACCAGTCGCCATATGCCAACTTGAATAGACTACTCTAGTGAAACAAGTCGTCAAAAATATATTTTGACAAGAGTAAAAAAAAAAAAAGTAATTTCTTTTCAACATTAGTCATTTAACCTCAAAATTTGGTTTAAAAATATATTTGTTTTATCAAAAGTACTTTAAGAACATTATTATGCCTATGACAAATATTTTGTTATTAAAATATGAATACATATTTTTCATAGTCAAAATTTCTAAATGGAGAAATTCATAAGCAAATATATACATGCTAAAGATATTTAGTAAAACATAATAAGGTAATGTTTTTTGTTCCTTATTGCAAGCTCATTTAAAAAAAAAAATGAAGAACAAATGTGGGTGAAAAGTAAACAAATAAAAGACAATCACAGATATTTTTTAGCGATAAATAATTTTCAAAAAAAAGATTCCATAAGGCAATAAAAGATGAGTTAAATTGAAATTGTATTAAAGCGTAACCAATCGCCATAAGTCCACTTAGAAGTTTAATGGTTCGGTGAAGTCAGTTGCCATAAGACCTTTTTTGCGGCTAATCCATGAAACAAATTGCCATAAGTCCTATTGTGCCAACTAGCCAGGAGGAACGTATTGCCAAAATTCCACTTTGGAGACTGGTCAAGGGAAACAAGTTGCTATAAGTCATCTTGTAGCGACGACATGTAAATTTAAAACAATCACCAAAAATATTTTTGTTCTAGTGTACAAAAATGGATAATGTATTTTCTTTCCAACATTATCATTTTCACTCAAAACTTTCTTAAATGTATATTAGTTTTCAAAAAATACTTTTAGAACAATATTAAGCCAAAAAAAATTTAATAATAAAATATGTATCCATATTTTTCGTTGTTGAAATTTTTAAAAGGTGAAATTCATAAGCAACAAGTTAATGCTATAATATCATGAAAAACATATTATGGCAATACATTTCTACCTATTTTCAAGCTAATTAAACAAAATGAATAACAAATGCAAGCAAAAAAAGAAATAAATAAAATACTGCTAAGGGTATTTCTGATAAATAATTATTTTCTTAACAAAATTTTCAACAATATAATAAAAAAAAGAGTTAAATAGACATTGTATTAGGGGAACCTGTGGTCCATAAGTCCACCAGTAACAATTTGTCAGGTGAATCTAGTCGCCAAAAAACCATGTGTGGTGGCAACTGCTTTCGATGAGGCCAGTAGTCATAAGTTCACTTTTGGAGACTTGGCTAGTGCAACCAGTCGCCAAAAGTCAAATTTTGGTGACAAGCCGAGTTAAACGAGTCGCCAAAAGTCCACTTGTGGCGACTAGCCTGGTGGAAATAGTCACCAAAAGTCCACTTGTGGCGATTCGCTTGGTGGAACCTGTCGCCAAAAGTTCACTTGTGGTGACTGGCCTGGTTGAAACTGTCGCAAAAAGTCCTCTTGTTGTGACTGGCCTGGTGGAACCAGTCACCAAAAGTCCACTTATGGTGATAGGCCTTGAGGAACCAGTCGCCAAAAGTCCATTTGTGGCAACTGACCTGGTAAAACCAGTGGCAAAAGGCCAATTTGTGACGACTGGGACGTGGGAAACCAGTCGGCATATGACAAAAAAGATGACTTAAATTATTATTATATTATGACAAACCAATTGCCATGAGTCCACTAGGGGTGCGATTGGTTTTGGTGTAATCATGTCGCCATAACATTACTTTGTTGCGACTGGTCGATGAAACCAGTTGACCATAAGTCCTCCTATTGTTGCCAAAATTCCACTTGTGGCGATTGGTCAAGGGAAACAAGTAGGTTTAAGTCAACTTGTAGTGACTTGCAAATTGAAAACAATCGCCAAAAAAAATATATTTCTATTAGTGTACAAAAAAATGAATATTGTATTTTCAGGCCAACACAGTTGTTTTTTCCCTCAATTTTTTGTGAAATATTTATTCCAAAAATAGTTTTAGAACAACTTAAGCCAAAAAAAAAAATTTATTAACAAAATATGAATCCATATTTTTCATTGTTGAAATTTGGAATAGGTAAAATTCATAAGCAATAAACACATACTATGATATTAAGTAAAACTTAATAAGGTAATTCTTTTTTTTCTACCTATTTGCAAGCTAATTTAACCAAATTAAGAACTAATGGATGCTGAAAGAAAAAATAAATAAAAGAATGATTTGGCTATTTTTGACTGATAATTAACTTTTTTTAACAAAATTTCAATAATAAAAAAAAAATGGGTCAAATTGATATTGTATTAGGAGAACATGTGGCCATAACTCCACCATTAATGATTTTTAAGGTGTATCCATTGGCCATAAATCCACATGTGGTGACTGGTCAACGAAACCAATCCCCATAATTCCACTGGTCACAACATGCCTGGTGGAACAAGTCACCAAAAGTCCACTTGTAGCGACTGGCCTGGTTGAACCAGTTGCCAAAAAAGTCCTCTTGTTGTGACTGGCCAGGTGATTCCAGTCACCAAAAGTCCACTTGTCGTGACTGGCCTTGTGGAACCAGTCGCCAAAAAGTCCATTTATGGCAACTGACCTGGTGAAACCAGTGGCCAAAAAAGCCCATTTGTGGCGACTAGACGGGGAAACCAGTCGCCATATGCCAACTTGAATAGACTACTCTAGTGAAACAAGTCATCAAAAATATATTTTGACAAGAGTAAAAAAAAAAAAAGTAATTTCTTTTTTCAACATAGTCATTTAACCTCAAAATTTGGTTAAAAATATATTTGTTTTATCAAAAGTACTTTAAGAACATTATTATGCCTATGACAAATATTTTGTTATTAAAATATGAATACATATTTTTCATAGTCAAAATTTCTAAATGGAGAAATTCATAAGCAATATATACATGCTAAAGATATTTAGTAAAACATAATAAGGTAATGTTTTTGTTCCTTATTGCAAGCTCATTTAAAAAAATGAAGAACAAATGTGGGTGAAAAGTAAACAAATAAAAGACAATCACAGATATTTTTTAGCGATAAATAATTTTTCAAAAAAAGATTCCATAAGGCAATAAAAGATGAGTTAAATTGAAATTGTATTAAGCGTAACCAATCGCCATAAGTCCACTTAGAAGCGAATGGTTCGGTGAAGTCAGTTGCCATAATACCACTTTTTGCGGCTAATCCATGAAACAAATTGCCATAAGTCCTATTGTGCCAACTTGCCAAGAGGAACGTATTGCCAAAATTCCACTTTGGAGACTGGTCAAGGGAAACAAGTTGCTATAAGTCATCTTGTAGCGACAAGTAAATTTAAAACAATCACAAAAAATATTTTTATTCTAGTGTACAAAAATGGATAATGTATTTTCGTTCCAACATTATCATTTTCACTCAAAACTTTCTTAAATGTATATTAGTTTTCAAAAAAATACTTTTAGAACAATATTAAGCCAAAAAAAAAATTTAATAATAAAATATGTATCCATATTTTTCGTTGTTGAAATTTTTAAAAGGTGAAATTCATAAGCAACAAGTTAATGCTATAATATCATGAAAAACATATTATGGCAATACATTTCTACCTATTTGCAAGCTAATTAAACAAAATGAATAACAAATGCAAAAAAAGAAATAAAAAAATACTGCTAAGGGTATTTCTGATAAATAATTATTTTCTTAACAAAATTTTCAACAATATAATAAAAAAGAGTTAAAAAGACACATTATATTAGGGGAACCTGTGGCCATAAGTCCACCAGTAACAATTTGTCAGGTGAATCTAGTCGCCAAAAAACCATGTGTGGCAACTGCTCGATGAGGCCAGTAGTCATAAGTTCACTTTTGGAGACTTGGCTAGTGCAACCAGTCAAAAAAGTCAAATTTTGGTGACAAGCCGAGTTAAACGAAGTCGCCAAAAGTCCACTTGTGGTGACTAGCCTGGTGGAAATAGTCACCAAAAGTCCACTTTGTGGCGATTCGCTTGGTGGAACCTGTCGCCAAAAGTTCACTTGTGTGGTGACTGGCCTGGTTGAAACTGTCGCCAAAAGTCCTCTTGTTGTGACTGGCCAGGTGGAACCAGTCACCAAAAGTCCACTTATGGTGATAGGCCTTGAGGAACCAGTCGCCAAAAGTCCATTTGTGGCAACTGACCTGGTAAAACCAGTGGCAAAAGGCCAATTTGTGACGACTGGACGTGGAAACCAGTCGGCATATGACAACAAAAGATGACTTAAATTATTATTATATTATGACAAACCAATTGCCATGAGTCCACTAGGTGCGACTGGTTTGGTGAATCATGTCGCCATAACATTACTTGTTGCGACTGGTCGATGAAACCAGTTGACCATAAGTCCTCCCTATTGTTGCCAAAATTCCACTTGTGGGCGATTGGTCAAGGGAAACCAAGTAGGTTTAAGTCAACTTGTAGTGACTTGCAAATTGAAAACAATCGCCAAAAATATATTTCTATTAGTGTACAAAAAATGAATATTGTATTTTCAGGCCAACACAGTCGTTTTCCCTCAATTTTTTGTGAAATATTTATTCCAAAAATAGTTTTAGTACAACTTAAGCCATAAAAAAAAATTTATTAACAAAATATGAATCCATATTTTTCATTGTTGAAATTTGGAATAGGTAAAATTCATAAGCAATAAACACATACTATGATATTAAGTAAAACTTAATAAGGTAATTCTTTTCTACCTATTTGCAAGCTAATTTAACCAAATTAAGAACTAATGGATGCTGAAAGAAAATAAATAAAAGAATGATTTGGCTATTTTTGACTGATAATTAACTTTTTTTTAAAAAAATTTCAATAATAAAAAAAAAAATGGGTCAAATTGATATTGTATTAGGAGAACATGTGGCCATAACTCCACCATTAATGATTTGTAAGGTGTATCCATTGGCCATAAATCCACATGTGGCGACTGGTCAACGAAACCAATCCCCATAATTCCACTGGTCACAACACGCCTGGTGGAACAAGTCACCAAAAGTCCACTTGTAGCGACTGGCCTGGTTGAACCAGTTGCCAAAAGTCCACTTGTTGTGACTGGCCAGGTGGATCCAGTCACCAAAAGTCCACTTGTCGTGACTGGCCTTGTGGAACCAGTCGCCAAAAGTCCATTTATGGCAACTGACCTGGTGAAACCAGTGGCCAAAAGCCCATTTGTGGCGACTAGACGGGGAAACCAGTCGCCATATGCCAACTTGAATAGACTACTCTAGTGAAACAAGTCATCAAAAATATATTTTGACAAGAGTAAAAAAATAAAAAAAGTAATTTCTTTTTTCAACATAGTCATTTAACCTCAAAATTTGGTTAAAAAATATATTTGTTTTATCAAAAGTACTTTAAGAACATTATTATGCCTATGATGACAAAATATTTTGTTATTAAAATATGAATACATATTTTTCATAGTCAAAATTTCTAAATGGAGAAATTCATAAGCAATATATATACATGCTAAAGATATTTAGTAAAACATAATAAGGTAATGTTTTTGTTCCTTATTGCAAGCTCATTTAAAAAAAATGAAGAACAAATGTGGGTGAAAAGTAAGTAAAAATAAAAGACAATCACAGATATTTTTTAGCGATAAATAATTTTTCAAAAAAAGATTCCATAAGGCAATAAAAGATGAGTTAAATTGAAATTGTATTAAAAGCGTAACCAATCGCCATAAGTCCACTTAGAAGTTTAATGGTTTCGGTGAAGTCAGTTGCCATAATACCACTTTTTTTTTTGCGGCTAATCCATGAAACAAATTGCCATAAGTCCTATTGTGCCAACTAGCCAGGAGGAACGTATTGCCAAAATTCCACTTTGGAGACTGGTCAAGGGAAACAAGTTGCTATAAGTCATCTTGTAGCGACATGTAAATTTAAAACAAATCAAAAAAAATATTTTTGTTCTAGTGTACAAAAATGGATAATGTATTTTCGTTCCAACATTATCATTTTCACTCAAAACTTTCTTAAATGTATATTAGTTCAAAAAAAAAATTTTTAGAACAATATTAAGCCAATAAAAAAAAATTTAATAATAAAATATGTATCCATATTTTTTTCGTTGTTGAAATTTTTAAAAGGTGAAATTCATAAGCAACAAGTTAATGCTATAATATCATGAAAAACATATTATGGCAATACATTTCTACCTATTTGCAAGCTAATTAAACAAAATGAATAACAAATGCAAGCAAAAAGAATAAATAAAATACTGCTAAGGGTATTTCTGATAAATAATTATTTTCTTAACAAAATTTTCAACAACAATATAAAAAAAAAGAGTTAAATAGACATTGTATTAGGGGAACCTGTGGCCATAAGTCCACCAGTAACAATTTGTCAGGTGAATCTAGTCGCCAAAAACCATGTGTGGCAACCGCTTTCGATGAGGCCAGTAGTCATAAGTTCACTTTTGGAGACTTGGCTAGTGCAACCAGTCGCCAAAAGTCAAATTTTGGTGACAAGCCGAAGTTAAACGAGTCGCCAAAAGTCCACTTTGTGGCGACTAGCCTGGTGGAAATAGTCACCAAAAAGTCCTTGTGGCGATTCGCTTGGTGGAACCTGTCGCCAAAAGTTCACTTGTGGTGACTGGCCTGGTTGAAAAAATGTCGCCAAAAGTCCTCTTGTTGTGACTGGCCTGGTGGAACCAGTCACCAAAAGTCCACTTATGGTGATAGGCCTTGAGGAACCAGTCGCCAAAAGTCCATTTGTGGCAACTGACCTGGTAAAACCAGTGGCAAAAGGCCAATTTGTGACGACTGGACGTGGAAACCAGTCGGCATATGACAACAAAAGATGACTTAAATTATTATTATATTATGACAAACCAATTGCCATGAGTCCACTAGGTGCGACTGGTTTGGTGAATCATGTCGCCATAACATTACTTGTTGCGACTGGTCGATGAAACCAGTTGACCATAAGTCCTCCTATTGTTGCCAAAATTCCACTTGTGGCGATTGGTCAAGGGAAACCAGTAGGTTTAAGTCAACTTGTAGTGACTTGCAAATTGAAAACAATCGCCAAAAATATATTTCTATTAGTGTACAAAAAATGAATATTGTATTTTCAGGCCAACACAGTCGTTTTCCCTCATTTTTTTTTTGTGAAATATTTATTCCAAAAATAGTTTTAGTACAACTTAAGCCAAAAAAAAAAAAAAATTTTATTAACAAAATATGAATCCATATTTTTCATTGTTGAAATTTGGAATAGGTAAAATTCATAAGCAATAAACACATACTATGATATTAAGTAAAACTTAATAAGGTAATTCTTTTCTACCTATTTGCAAGCTAATTTAACCAAATTAAGAACTAATGGATGCTGAAAGAAAATAAATAAAAGAATGATTTGGCTATTTTTGACTGATAATTAACTTTTTTAACAAAAATTTCAATAATAAAATAAAAATGGGTCAAATTGATATTGTATTAGGAGAACATGTGGCCATAACTCCACCATTAATGATTTGTAAGGTGTATCCATTGGCCATAAATCCACATGTGGCGACTGGTCAACGAAACCAATCCCCATAATTCCACTGGTCACAACACGCCCGGTGGAACAAGTCACCAAAAGTCCACTTGTAGCGACTGGCCTGGTTGAACCAGTTGCCAAAAGTCCTCTTGTTGTGACTGGCCAGGTGGATCCAGTCACCAAAAGTCCACTTGTCGTGACTGGCCTTGTGGAACCAGTCGCCAAAAGTCCATTTATGGCAACTGACCTGGTGAAACCAGTGGCCAAAAGCCCATTTGTGGCGACTAGACGGGAAACCAGTCGCCATATGCCAACTTGAATAGACTACTCTAGTGAAACAAGTCGTCAAAAATATATTTTGACAAGAGAAAAAAATAAAAAAAGTAATTTCTTTTCAACTTAGTCATTTAACCTCAAAATTTGGTTAAAAATATATTTGTTTTATCAAAAGTACTTTAAGACCATTATTATGCCTATGACAAATATTTTGTTATTAAAAATATGAATACATATTTTTTCATAGTCAAAATTTCTAAATGGAGAAATTCATAAGCAATATATACATGCTAAAGATATTTAGTAAAACATAATAAGGTAATGTTTTTGTTCCTTATTGCAAGCTCATTAAAAAAAAAATGAAGAACAAATGTGGGTGAAAAGTAAACAAATAAAAGACAATCACAGATATTTTTTAGCGATAAATAATTTTCAAAAAAAAGATTCCATAAGGCAATAAAAGATGAGTTAAATTGAAATTGTATTAAAAGCGTAACCAATCGCCATAAGTCCACTTAGAAGTTTAATGGTTCGGGTGAAGTCAGTTGCCATAATACCACTTTTTGCGGCTAATCCATGAAACAAATTGCCATAAGTCCTATTGTGCCAACTAGCCAGGAGGAACGTATTGCCAAAATTCCACTTTGGAGACTGGTCAAGGGAAACAAGTTGCTATAAGTCATCTTGTAGCGACATGTAAATTTAAAACAATCACCAAAAATATTTTTGTTCTAGTGTACAAAAATGGATAATGTATTTTCGTTCCAACATTATCATTTTCACTCAAAACTTTCTTAAATGTATATTAGTTTTCAAAAAATACTTTTAGAACAATATTAAGCCAATAAAAAAAATTTAATAATAAAATATGTATCCATATTTTTTCGTTGTTGAAATTTTTAAAAGGTGAAATTCATAAGCAACAAGTTAATGCTATAATATCATGAAAAACATATTATGGCAATACATTTCTACCTATTTGCAAGCTAATTAAACAAAATGAATAACAAATGCAAGCAAAAAAGAAATAAATAAAATACTGCTAAGGGTATTTCTGATGATAAATAATTATTTTCTTAACAAAATTTTCAACAATATAATAAAAAAAAGAGTTAAATAGACATTGTATTAGGGGAACCTGTGGCCATAAGTCCACCAGTAACAATTTGTCAGGTGAATCTAGTCGCAAAAAAAAACCATGTGTGGCAACCTGCTTTCGATGAGGCCAGTAGTCATAAGTTCACTTTTGGAGACTTGGCTAGTGCAACCAGTCGCCAAAAGTCAAATTTTGGTGACAAGCCGAAGTTAAACGAGTCGCCAAAAGTCCACTTTGTGGCGACTAGCCTGGTGGAAATAGTCACCAAAAGTCCACTTGTGGCGATTCGCTTGGTGGAACCTGTCGCCAAAAGTTCACTTGTGGTGACTGGCCTGGTTAAAAAACTGTCGCCAAAAAGTCCTCTTGTTGTGACTGGCCTGGTGGAACCAGTCAAAAAAAGTCCACTTATGGTGATAGGCCTTGAGGAACCAGTCGCCAAAAGTCCATTTGTGGCAACTGACCTGGTAAAACCAGTGGCAAAAGGCCAATTTGTGACGACTGGGCGTGGAAACCAGTCGGCATATGACAAAAAAAGATGACTTAAATTATTATTATATTATGACAAACCAATTGCCATGAGTCCACTAGGTGCGACTGGTTTGGTGAATCATGTCGCCATAACATTACTTGTTGCGACTGGTCGATGAAACCAGTTGACGATAAGTCCTCCTATTGTGGCCAAAATTCCACTTGTGGCGATTGGTCAAGGGAAAACTACAGGTTTAAGTCAACTTGTAGTGACTTGCAAATTGAAAACAATCGCCAAAAAAAATATATTTCTATTAGTGTACAAAAAAAATGAATATTGTATTTTCAGGCCAACACAAGTGTCGTTTTCCCTCATTTTTTTGTGAAATATTTATTCCAAAAATAGTTTTAGAACAACTTAAGCCAAAAAAAAAAAATTTATTAACAAAATATGAATCCATATTTTTCATTGTTGAAATTTGGAATAGGTAAAATTCATAAGCAATAAACACATACTATGATATTAAGTAAAACTTAATAAGGTAATTCTTTTCTACCTATTTGCAAGCTAATTTAACCAAATTAAGAACTAATGGATGCTGAAAGAAAATAAATAAAAGAATGATTTGGCTATTTTTGACTGATAATTAACTTTTTTAAAAAAGTTTCAATAATAAAATAAAAATGGGTCAAATTGATATTGTATTAGGAGAACATGTGGCCATAACTCCACCATTAATGATTTGTAAGGTGTATCCATTGGCCATAAATCCACATGTGGCGACTGGTCAACGAAACCAATCCCCATAATTCCACTGGTCACAACACGCCTGGTGGAACAAGTCACCAAAAGTCCACTTGTAGCGACTGGCCTGGTTGAACCATTTGCCAAAAGTCCACTTGTTGTGACTGGCCAGGTGGATCCAGTCACCAAAAGTCCACTTGTCGTGACTGGCCTTGTGGAACCAGTCGCCAAAAGTCCATTTATGGCAACTGACCTGGTGAAACCAGTGGCCAAAAGCCCATTTGTGGCGACTAGACGGGGAAACCAGTCGCCATATGCCAACTTGAATAGACTACTCTAGTGAAACAAGTCGTCAAAAATATATTTTGACAAGAGTAAAAAATAAAAAAAGTAATTTCTTTTCAACATAGTCATTTAACCTCAAAATTTGGTTAAAAATATATTTGTTTTATCAAAAGTACTTTAAGAACATTATTATGCCTATGACAAATATTTTGTTATTAAAATATGAATACATATTTTTCATAGTCAAAATTTCTAAATGGAGAAATTCATAAGCAATATATACATGCTAAAGATATTTAGTAAAACATAATAAGGTAATGTTTTTGTTCCTTATTGCAAGCTCATTTAAAAAAATGAAGAACAAATGTGGGTGAAAAGTAAACAAATAAAAGACAATCACAGATATTTTTTAGCGATAAATAATTTTTCAAAAAAAGATTCCATAAGGCAATAAAAGATGAGTTAAATTGAAATTGTATTAAAAGCGTAACCAATCGCCATAAGTCCACTTAGAAGTTTAATGGTTCGGTGAAGTCAGTTGCCATAATACCACTTTTTGCGGCTAATCCATGAAACAAATTGCCATAAGTCCTATTGTGCCAACTAGCCAGGAGGAACGTATTGCCAAAATTCCACTTTGGAGACTGGTCAAGGGAAACAAGTTGCTATAAGTCATCTTGTAGCGACATGTAAATTTAAAACAATCACCAAAAATATTTTTGTTCTAGTGTACAAAAATGGATAATGTATTTTCGTTCCAACATTATCATTTTCACTCAAAACTTTCTTAAATGTATATTAGTTTTCAAAAAATACTTTTAGAACAATATTAAGCCAATAAAAAAAATTTAATAATAAAATATGTATCCATATTTTTCGTTGTTGAAATTTTTAAAAGGTGAAATTCATAAGCAACAAGTTAATGCTATAATATCATGAAAAACATATTATGGCAATACATTTCTACCTATTTGCAAGCTAATTAAACAAAATGAATAACAAATGCAAGCAAAAAGAAATTAATAAAATACTGCTAAGGGTATTTCTGATAAATAATTATTTTCTTAACAAAATTTTCAACAATATAATAAAAAAGAGTTAAATAGACATTGTATTAGGGGAACCTGTGGCCATAAGTCCACCAGTAACAATTTGTCAGGTGAATCTAGTCGCCAAAAACCATGTGTGGCAACTGCTCGATGAGGCCAGTAGTCATAAGTTCACTTTTGGAGACTTGGCTAGTGCAACCAGTCGCCAAAAGTCAAATTTTGGTGACAAGCCGAGTTAAACGAGTCGCCAAAAGTCCACTTGTGGTGACTAGCCTGGTGGAAATAGTCACCAAAAGTCCACTTGTGGCGATTCGCTTGGTGGAACCTGTCGCCAAAAGTTCACTTGTGGTGACTGGCCTGGTTGAAACTGTCGCCAAAAGTCCTCTTGTTGTGACTGGCCTGGTGGAACCAGTCACCAAAAGTCCACTTATGGTGATAGGCCTTGAGGAACCAGTCGCCAAAAGTCCATTTGTGGCAACTGACCTGGTAAAACCAGTGGCAAAAGGCCAATTTGTGACGACTGGACGTGGAAACCAGTCGGCATATGACAACAAAAGATGACTTAAATTATTATTATATTATGACAAACCAATTGCCATGAGTCCACTAGGGTGCGACTGGTTCGGTGAATCATGTCGCCATAACATTACTTGTTGCGATTGGTCGATGAAACCAGTTGACCATAAGTCCTCCTATTGTTGCCAAAATTCCACTTGTGGCGATTGGTCAAGGGAAACAAGTAGGTTTAAGTCAACTTGTAGTGACTTGCAAATTGAAAACAATCGCCAAAAATATATTTCTATTAGTGTACAAAAAATGAATATTGTATTTTCAGGCCAACACAGTCGTTTTCCCTCAATTTTTTGTGAAATATTTATTCCAAAAATAGTTTTAGTACAACTTAAGCCAATAAAAAAAAATTTATTAACAAAATATGAATCCATATTTTTCATTGTTGAAATTTGGAATAGGTAAAATTCATAAGCAATAAACACATACTATGATATTAAGTAAAACTTAATAAGGTAATTCTTTTCTACCTATTTGCAAGCTAATTTAACCAAATTAAGAACTAATGGATGCTGAAAGAAAATAAATAAAAGAATGATTTGGCTATTTTTGACAGATAATTAACTTTTTTAACAAAAGTTTCAATAATAAAAAAAAATGGGTCAAATTGATATTGTATTAGGAGAACATGTGGCCATAACTCCACCAGTAATGATTTGTAAGGTGTATCCATTGGCCATAAATCCACTTGTGGTAACTGGTCAAGGAAACCAATCCCCATAAATCCACTGGTCACAACACGCCCGGTGGAACAAGTCACCAAAAGTCCACTTGTAGCGACTGGCGTGGTTGAACCAGTTGCCAAAAGTCCTCTTGTTGTGACTGGCCAGGTGGATCCAGTCACCAAAAGTCCACTTGTCGTGACTGGCCTTGTGGAACCAGTCGCCAAAAGTCCATTTATGGCAACTGACCTGGTGAAACCAGTGGCCAAAAGCCCATTTGTGGCGACTAGACGGGGAAACCAGTCGCCATATGCCAACTTGAATAGACTACTCTAGTGAAACAAGTCATCAAAAATATATTTTGACAAGAGTAAAAAATAAAAAAAGTAATTTCTTTTCAACATAGTCATTTAACCTCAAAATTTGGTTAAAAATATATTTGTTTTATCAAAAGTACTTTAAGAACATTATTATGCCTATGACAAATATTTTGTTATTAAAATATGAATACATATTTTTCATAGTCAAAATTTCTAAATGGAGAAATTCATAAGCAATATATACATGCTAAAGATATTTAGTAAAACATAATAAGGTAATGTTTTTGTTCCTTATTGCAAGCTCATTTAAAAAAATGAAGAACAAATGTGGGTGAAAAGTAAACAAATAAAAGACAATCACAGATATTTTTTAGCGATAAATAATTTTTCAAAAAATGATTCGATAAGGCAATAAAAGATGAGTTAAATTGAAATTGTATTAAGCGTAACCAATCGCCATAAGTCCACTTAGAAGCGAATGGTTCGGTGAAGTCAGTTGCCATAATACCACTTTTTGCGGCTAATCCATGAAACAAATTGCCATAAGTCCTATTGTGCCAACTAGCCAGGAGGAACGTATTGCCAAAATTCCACTTTGGAGACTGGTCAAGGGAAACAAGTTGCTATAAGTCATCTTGTAGCGACATGTAAATTTAAAACAATCACCAAAAATATTTTTGTTCTAGTGTACAAAAATGGATAATGTATTTTCGTTCCAACATTATCATTTTCACTCAAAACTTTCTTAAATGTATATTAGTTTTCAAAAAAAATACTTTTAGAACAATATTAAGCCAATAAAAAAATTTAATAATAAAATATGTATCCATATTTTTCGTTGTTGAAATTTTGAAAAAGGTGAAATTCATAAGCAACAAGTTAATGCTATAATATCATGAAAAACATATTATGGCAATACATTTCTACCTATTTGCAAGCTAATTAAACAAAATGAATAACAAATGCAAGCAAAAAGAAATAAATAAAATACTGCTAAGGGTATTTTGATAAATAATTATTTTCTTAACAAAATTTTCAACAATATAATAAAAAAAGAGTTAAATAGACATTGTATTAGGGGAACCTGTGGCCATAAGTCCACCAGTAACAATTTGTCAGGTGAATCTAGTCGCCAAAAAACCATGTGTGGCAACTGCTTTCGATGAGGCCAGTAGTCATAAGTTCACTTTTGGAGACTTGGCTAGTGCAACCAGTCGCCAAAAGTCAAATTTTGGTGACAAGCCGAAGTTAAACGAGAAAAAGCCAAAAAAGTCCACTTGTGGTGACTAGCCTGGTGGAAATAGTCACCAAAAGTCCACTTGTGGCGATTCGCTTGGTGGAACTGTCGCTTAAAAAGTTCACTTGTGGTGACTGGCCTGGTTGAAACTGTCGCCAAAAGTCCTCTTGTTGTGACTGGCCTGGTGGAACCAGTCACCAAAAAGTCCACTTATGGTGATAGGCCTTGAGGAACCAGTCGCCAAAAGTCCATTTGTGCCAACTGACCTGGTAAAACCAGTGGCAAAAGGCCAATTTGTGACGACTGGACGTGGAAACCAGTCGGCATATGACAACAAAAGATGACTTAAATTATTATTATATTATGACAAACCAATTGCCATGAGTCCACTAGGTGCGACTGGTTCGGTGAATCATGTCGCCATAACATTACTTGTTGCGATTGGTCGATGAAACCAGTTGACCATAAGTCCTCCTATTGTTGCCAAAATTCCACTTGTGGCGATTGGTCAAGGGAAACCAGTAGGTTTAAGTCAACTTGTAGTGACTTGCAAATTGAAAACAATCGCCAAAAATATATTTCTATTAGTGTACAAAAAATGAATATTGTATTTTCAGGCCAACACAGTCGTTTTCCCTCAATTTTTTGTGAAATATTTATTCCAAAAATAGTTTTAGTACAATATTAAGCCAATAAAAAAAAAATTTATTAACAAAATATGAATCCATATTTTTCATTGTTGAAATTTGGAATAGGTAAAATTCATAAGCAATAAACACATACTATGATATTAAGTAAAACTTAATAAGGTAATTCTTTTCTACCTATTTGCAAGCTAATTTAACCAAATTAAGAACTAATGGATGCTGAAAAAGAAAATAAATAAAAAGAATGATTTGGCTATTTTTGACAGATAATTAATTTTTTTTAACAAAAGTTTCAATAATAAAATAAAAATGGGTCAAATTGATATTGTATTAGGAGAACATGTGGCCATAACTCCACCAGTAATGATTTTTAAGGTGTATCCATTGGCCATAAATCCACATGTGGCGACTGGTCAACAAAACCAATCCCCATAATTTTTGGTCAACAACACGTCCCTTGGTGGAACAAGTCACCAAAAGTCCACTTGTAGCGACTGGCCTGGTTGAACCAGTTGCCAAAAGTCCTCTTGTTGTGACTGGCCAGGTGGATCCAGTCACCAAAAGTCCACTTGTCGTGACTGGCCTTGTGGAACCAGTCGCCAAAAGTCCATTTATGGCAACTGACCTGGTGAAACCAGTGGCCAAAAGCCCATTTGTGGCGACTAGACGGGGAAACCAGTCGCCATATGCCAACTTGAATAGACTACTCTAGTGAAACAAGTCATCAAAAATATATTTTGACAAGAGTAAAAAATAAAAAAAGTAATTTCTTTTCAACATAGTCATTTAACCTCAAAATTTGGTTAAAAAATATATTTGTTTTATCAAATACTTTAACTTTAAGAACATTATTATGCCTATGACAAATATTTTGTTATTAAAATATGAATACATATTTTTCATAGTCAAAAATTTCTAAATGGAGAAATTCATAAGCAATATATACATGCTAAAGATATTTAGTAAAAAACATAATAAGGTAATGTTTTTGTTCCTTATTGCAAGCTCATTTAAAAAAATGAAGAACAAATGTGGGTGAAAAGTAAACAAATAAAAAATAATCACAGATATTTTTTAGCAATAAATAATTTTTCAAAAAAAGATTCCGTAAGGCAATAAAAGATGAGTTAAATTGAAATTGTATTAAGCGTAATCAATGGCCATAAGTCCACATAGAAGCGAATGGTTCCGTGAAGTCAGTTGCCATAATACAACTTTTTACAGCTAATCCATGAAACAAATTGCCATAAGTCCTATTGTGCCAACTAGCCAGGAGGAACATATTGCCAAAATTCCACTTTGGAGACTGGTCAAGGGAAACAAGTTGCTATAAGTCATCTTGTAGCGACATGCAAAATTTAAAACAATCACCAAAAATATTTTGTTCTAGTGTACAAAAATGGATAATGTATTTTCTTTCCAACATTATCATTTTCACTCAAAACTTTTTGAAATGTATATTAGTTTTCAAAAATACTTTTAGAACAATTTTTAAGCCAACAAAAAAAAATTTAATAATAAAATATGTATCCATATTTTTTCGTTGTTGAAATTTTTAAAAGGTGAAATTCATAAGCAACAAGTTAATGCTATAATATCATGAAAAACATATTATGGCAATACATTTCTACCTATTTGCAAGCTAATTAAACAAAATGAATAACAAATGCAAGCAAAAAGAAATAAATAAAATATTGCTTAAGGGTATTTTTGATAAATAATTATTTTTTAACAAAATTTTCAATAATATAATAAAAAGAGTTAAATAGACATTGTATTGGGGAACCTGTGGCCATAAGTCCACCAGTAACAATTTGTCAAGGTGAATCTAGTCGCCAAAAACCATGTGTGGCAACTGCTTGAATGAGGCCAGTTGTCATAAGTTCACTTTTGGAGACTTGGCTAGTGCAACCAGTCGCCAAAAGTAAAATTTTGGTGACAAGCCGAGTTAAATGAGTCGCCAAAAAAGTCCACTTGTGGTGACTAGCCTGGTGGAAATAGTCACAAAAAGTCCACTTGTCAAGATTGGCTTGGTGGAACTAGTTCCAAAAGTTCACTTGTGGTGACTGGCCTGGTTGAAACTTGTCGCCAAAAGTCCTCTTGTTTTTGGCCTGGTGGAACCAGTCACCAAAAGTCCACTTGTGGTGATAGGCCTTGAGGAACCAGTTGCCAAAAGTCCATTTGTGGCGGCCCTGACCTGGTAAAACAATGGCCAAAAAGCCAATTTGTGGCGACTGGACGGGAAACCAGTCGCCATATGACAACAAAAGATGAGTTAAATTAATATTATATTATGACAAACCAATTGCCATAAATTGGTTCGTGAATCTTGTAGCCATAAAATCACTTATGCGACGGGTCCATGAAACAAGTTGACCATAAGTC